>VTPC01003598.1:0-23976 GCA_011009095.1 Ignelater luminosus | reverse complement strand
AAAAAACATTTTATTAAAAATTTATTACTAAATAGTATTTTGTTCTAACTAGGATTGTCGTTAATGCTATTTTTTATTAACATTTTTCTAATCGTTTTATTTCAAATTAAAGACTGTAGTTTAAAATGCATTTTCTGACTCATGGTGTAAGAATTTGCATAAATCAATGATTTTCTAAATCGAATTATGTTATTTTTATTAAATTTAAATAACGATAAGTTGACGTTGGTAGTTGAGAGATGTAATAATTATATAGAAAAATAAATTCACTTTGATGTCTTTTTTTCTTTTAGTCAGTAACTAATTTATACTTTCTGTTGTTAAACATCTGCAGGTTATTGATCAACAATATACTTATCTAAAACAGTTGGTTTTCGAGTAACAATAAATTTGAACATGCAGTGGGCGATTTTAAAAGCACCATAATAAGTATCGGTTATATGCTTTAGTCGTTAGCAGCTTGCAATTGCTTGTTGAGTATCTGAATATTTATAAAGTAATTTCAGATGCTTGCTACTAGAAACTCTAACTATTTGGCATTGTGTACATGTAATTAATGTGCTATTATTCGAATTACCTTGAGTTTACTTCTATAATAGACAACCTTGTAGACTATGCCCCAAAGGTGATCGAATAATATTAGTCCATGTCAAGTATCTGTATCAAAGTTAAATTTCTATCTCTATCTTACTTATGTATATTGATATGTACATTTTAGAATGTCTCTTTCAATCTTCCTGGAGAATATTGCTTTCATTTCATAATTATTTTTTCTTGTTTACGTTCACGCGCTTAGCGATATTCTCCGGCCTCCAAGAATGAATCTAACTAGATATTAAATCGTTTTGAAACAATGAAAGTGGGCGTCACTTCGTTTTCTTAATTAAAACGAATGTTTAGAGTGGGAACGATAATTCGACTTTTCATGCTTCAGTTTGGAAGAGCAAGAAAGAAGAAAATTTGAAAGCCAAAGATTCCAGAGACTTTACGTTCTTTAGTCAAAGCTTTACTTTCTTTTAAATTCTTTTGGTATTTATTTAGTAACAGATACATTAGTTTCATCTTATGGCTGATCCGATCTAAATAGTTAACTGGTTAGTAAATCTGCCTTTGACCAAACATCAACTACGTCTTGCTCTTTTAAGTACAAGTGGATTGCAATCCAAAAGAGTCTCATAATCTTGGCTTATGTCATCTGAAAGAACCAACGTACCCCAAAAGCAGCCTGGAAAATATTTTAGAAATATTCAACCTGTTTGAGCTGTTTAGTTATCTATACAGCAAAATGTCAATAGGCTAACTCGCAATGTTTTTAATTGAGCGAAATATTGTAGCATTTTTAAGAGAGAAGATGTGATAATTTGAGTCTTCTTGGAAATTATTCATGAAGGTGTGATTTTTTTAGAAGTGAATATATGTAAAATCTTAGATGTATCTTGCACTTGTCAGTGTCTGGTGTTGTGTAATTGAGTGAAGATGCTGGCAAGGCCTTTTTTAATCCATGTAGCCGTGTGGCTGGGAATGAGAAATTTTGGTCGCAGTATGTTCACATCACCATCTCTTTAGACGTCCCCTGTATTTGAAGGTCCTAGTTATTTAAGCATTACTACAGCTTTCGACAGACTGCAATGGAACGCTGACGAGATGCAAGACACCAAAGTTCCACTGCACCAACCAACGCTCTTTATCCGGCCGTTCAATACCACGATAGCTCCCGGTAGTGTGATTCTAAAAAGTAAAATACCGTTTTTACCATCATTGTTTCTAGATCCATCAACATTGTTCGCGTCATCCTAATTATCTATTTCCGCAAATAAGGCTTTTCGCTGACTATATGTCTTTCAATAAAACATAACTATACAACATAATATTCTTGACATAGACGCTTCACCACTGGTTCAGACTCCCAGATCGGGGAGTCACAGGCCGTTCACAGCAATACCGCAGCAATCAACGGGATCACCAGCTCACTTAGCGTTACCGACGGGTGGTAGAGACTGTCTGTTTTGTGCGCGCACCAGTTTATTCCATCTAATTGTTCACCAAGACTACGTTCGTGTGCATGCATTTCCGATTCTTCACTCAGTCACCAAATCACCATTCCACTGGTGGAATAGAAAGGGACTCATAAACAGCTAGGCGACCTTCGCTGGCTAAAGAAGTAAAAGCAGTTGCTTTCTGTCATCTAGTTTCTAAATCAGCTTTTCTGAGCTGAGAGACGCGATCTTTCAGGAAATCGTAAACGTCTTTAAACGCTATCGCCTAGCACAGAACCAACAGGATTAAACTTATAGTCAGATTCTATAGTCAAAATGCATACTATGGACCGACAGAGTTGAAACTTCTTAATCAATGCACTGGTGAACAACTCAAAGCTGTGGAAAGTGTTTACTTGCTTGTCAAATATTAATGAAGGCGAAAGTTAAAGAAATTAAGTAAATGGAACATATTCAATGGTATGGACATGAGCATTACCACAGTCAAGTTTTCCAACCAAATTAGATCAGGTTTGATTTGACTTTTCTGGTCAGTATGCATCCTGAGGCCGACTGACTGGTTAGAAGAAAAAGTCTTCACTCAAATTGCTTTTGAAACTTGTCATGATTCTTATTACTCGCCGCTAGATTTGGCACAAGCTAAAAAAGGATTAGTCGACTGGGTTCGACGTGTCTGTGTTTCAAAAAAACTTGTCTAGCCAGATTGGTTTTTGAGAATTTGGCCGAGTATTTTTAAATAAAAGCCAAAAGTCGATTACTAACGATAAGAATAGCAAAACGAAACAGAGTCATAACCTTCTGAGTGGAAATGGCCTATAAAATTAGCTCGTCAAGCTGTTAAATCCTTCCCAAACAGCATAGTTATATTAAACCAACATTTCTTCCGTACATTGGGATTATACGTCAAATGTAACGCTCTTTTATAATGGTGGCGGCTAAGTTTTGCCCACTAGACAGGCGACACAAGAGAGAATAATATAAGAAACAAATTCAGTTACACTTATTAGCAACATTGGCTGTGAATGTTAATTTAATATAAGAATATTGACTTGGAAAAGTATTTACCAGCGTCGTTGGGTCGATATCTTGTTCAACTTATAGGTAATACATTACTCACCAAGATATATCCAACATGAAATTATTATGGGGAAAACATATTTGTCTCGATTATTGGATATTTATTGCACAAGAGTTATTTCTAAACTATTGGTTGCTAATGTATCCACAATAATTGACCCTTATGTTGTTTAAAGTTTGTATTTGTAATTTTGTTTTTCGTTTTTAACCTACAATAGAAAAAAAAAAAGCAAAACGCAAAAGCGGTACACTCGGACGTCCGCCATTGGCAGGTATGACAGATATGTTCTTTCATTGACTTCTTTAATTGAAAAATCACTGACAACTTAAAAGAAAAAATCCATTTATATTGTTACACGTCATACCCGCCTAAAGCATGCGCCCGCGTATACCGCTTTAATCATGAGCTGTGTTTTCGACGGCCTTGAGACGTATATTGCCAATGTAATTAATACGTCTAATACTAACGTCAGTCTAACGCTGACATTGTTACGTTTTATATACGCCTTTGTCTAATGCTTAGAAAATATTATACAATGGATGCTACCGATTGAAAAGCCAGTATTCAGTTAGTAACATCATCACCTTCTCACTAATTCGCTGTCACTCGTGCCATAAACTTCCTACTCCACTTTACACTCTTGTTGTATAAATAACTATTAAACGTTTGCACGTTATACATTTTTGTAGAAAAAGAATATTACTTTTGTCAATTAAGTAATTCTTTTAAAACTACCGGCAATGTTTGTTTGAATATAATATTGTAAAGGCAAAAGAATCTTGCTTTTGTTTAATTCCTCTTAAGGACCTACCACAGAGTTTCTGTTGAAAATTTTTAGAACATCATTGTTATCTTTTTCTACGAAAACCTACAGAACTCCGCTCTTTGTATGCACTAATAATATAAAAAACTTATCATTATTTTACAGATCGGCAGTTTAGTTTCTTTTTACTGTTCCTTAACAGTTGTTACAGCTTGTTTACTTTTGTTGATCTGCTAACTGTTTTTAAAGTATTAATAAATAACATTAATTATTTTATCCTTTTATTATTATTTATTATTGTAAGCATCGTTACCTAACATTGATAACTTAACAATATAAACGGTTGCAATAAGAATAAGAGATAGCAGTAATGTCGGGCACAAAGGAATTTCAGTCTTGGAGGACGTTCTCATTCAAGTTGGCACCGGCAGAAATCTGCCTCAACATTGTCGTGTATGATGTCTGAGTTAAGAGAAGGACTGCTACGCATTCATTACACAGCTTCGTCTTTGAGGAGAGGCTATATAGCAAGAGTGCGGTGTAAGGCTCACCCAGAGTTTAACTTTATGTAGTAGCAAAATCTACTCAGCCAAATAGCAAATCTCAGGGGTCAGATCTTGCACCTAATTGCATACACGGAAAGGACACCTGTTGCCGCCAAATCACCCCTTCTAGAAAACAAGCAATTGAGAGATGCTTCAATCTTAGAAAGAGAGAGAGAGAGAGAGAGAGATCGATCTTCTGGTGGAATTTCGTGCTGCATTGAGAAATATGGAGGATTGAAGCACCATAATGCAAAGTAAGAGCCAAAAATGTGGCCCAGAATTTGAAAGATCATCTGGCTCTACACCACGATCTCTGGAATATTAGAAGACATGTAGTAATCAAAACCTTTATATTAATTCAGATGTGCTTATTGGAATATTTTCTTTAATTTGGTCTGTATTTTATTCATTACATTTAACATGCGCGCTTTTCAGAATTTCGTCTATGCAGTGTTTATTTTAATACATGTGCGGTTTCTTTTAAGAGGCCGCCTATCGCTTTGCGCTGCGTGAATTTCTTAGAAAATTTCGTTGCCGCTTAGGTGATGCAAGACCCGACAGGCAAGGGTAGTTTGAGGAAGTTCTCTTTATTATTACTATTATTAATACTTGCTGGGTATAGCAAACATCTTGCATCCATAGGTATATGTTTCGTTTACACCCAACTTTGTAATATTAATACAGCATGCTTTGGGGCGTGGCCTTAGGTTCAGCATGCTTTGCGCGTTTGGGTGACGCGAAGAGTTACTAGTTAGCGAGCGAAAGAGCAAGACCGCCCTCGAGATTTATCGAATGTTGTTATAAGATATAGACTTTTACCACAAATGCATCTTAGTTTGTTTGATGTGTCCATAATAGTGGTTTTTTTTAACTATTGCGACGGTCTGCGTCGGATTTATCAATTTTGAAATTTGTGAATAAACGGGAAAGATTACCAAGTTTGAATTTTGTGGGGTTGAAGGACTTTCCGTTTTTGTATAATTTTAACCTCGTCCAAAGTTTGAGACCGTAAATATAACAACAAGTGTTTTTCGAGTGACGTGAACAATTCCTGTTATTAAAATTATTGACGTCTGCCTCCTGGCGCTCTACCGACCTCTTCAGGCAATACCTGAATTTTCTTTTAGTTTTGAGCTAATTTTAGGGTAAGTTATCTGTGAACCCATCCCATCTTCGGCGTTTGAGCTGCTGTGAGCACAAGCTGCACGGGCATAAGGCCTCTTTTCTGGATTTTGTCCGTGACAATTCTACAAAGTTTAAACAACAGTTCTGCTTGGCTCCTTTTACATATTAACTAAGGACCGCGAGGTGGCATCCGCCACGATTACCAAGGTCTGAAATGGGTCGTGAATGAGGATTTTGCATGTAAGGTGATAAATGCCTAAAGTTGGGAGAAGCCTGCAAGAGATCCAAACTGGAAACTGGGTTTTGTTTCATCCCCAGAATGATAGAATTGAAAACAGAAATTAAAATAAACAGTCAGGTCAATAAACAGAATGTTGCCTCCTGTGTTGCAAGAAGAGATTAGTCTCTAATTGACCTTCAGATATCATAAGTCTTTTTGCATTTTTGTAGATGTTTTCCAACATGACTGGTTGTATACCTCACGAACGTCTCGTAAAAATGTATCGGACAGAGAAGGCAGTGTGACTCATCAGCGCAGAAACGCATAACTGTTTGGTCGAGTCTATTTTGCATATCGGTGGGTGTAACGCATTGCATTGACGTTCGTCTGGTTGCACATGTGTTTGTAATTTGATCTTCTATCTTGTTTTATTTGTGATGCGCCTACGGCGACATACATTCGCGTCGATTTGGTTATTCACAGTGCCTTCTCTATCTGATACATTTCTAACTTGAAAGATCATAGCTACTTTTATTATTGAGCGTCTTAACGTGATTGATTCACAGAAGCTATCTATCGATTCTTAACTAATGATGAAGATTGTTTTTTTATAATCTTAATTTTTAAAATGAATCTTTCTTTACCATCAACTATATGATAAGTCCTAAATAGGATCCTTGTGGACATGCTCTTGTGATTTCTTCATTATTCTTTATTTTATAACTGTTAAACGATAAGAAAGGCTATCGTTATATTGTTATGTATATCACCTGAAATCTAGCTCACGTGATTTGTTAGTAATCTAAACGTCTTAATGACGTCACATTCACTATTTGAAAGACACGGTAGAGAAATTACGCCTTTATGAACTTGAAATTCGTTAGTAGCGATGAAAAATGGGCAATAAATTTGTAAGTCTTGAACAGTTCTAATAAGAATTTTGATTTATGTATTTTTTACTAGTACCAATTGCAATAACCACTTTCAGTTTTCTAATAAATTTACAAAATTGGAAATACTTCTAAGCAAACAAACAAATTATTTCGTCTGATAATAGTTACTTATTATTTTCAAGTAGGCATACTATTGTAACGCGCCATCCCTAGAATATACTAGAAAAGTCTCGAAAAGTGTAGAGTTCCGACCGTCGAATGTGCGAGAAAGGGGCGCGAACCTTCTAGGCTCATCGAGAGGATGCGGAAACGAATATAAATGCTGCGTTGATCGAGCCGAGGTTAGTTCTACAGTAAATAACCTCGTGTAGTTACAAACGAAATAAATGTAATTAGTGATAAATAAATTATTCTGTACATAAATAAATAAATAAGTTAGTGTAAATAAATACTAGATATAAATTGTAATAAACTAAGTAAAAATAAATATTAAAAAAGAGTAGACGTTTTTCTTAAAACGCAACACTATGGTTTGCGTAATGTAATCCTTTTATTTCATAAGCTGCGATTTTGTTTATTTGGAAAATTTGTACTTAATTTATAAACCGTTACCTTAAATATCGATTTCTAAAATTAGAAATCTCGTACGAAAAACCGTATAAAATGAATTATCAGATGTAAAACGCAAACAATAACAGCGATGTTCTACCGTTTTCTTTAATTATCAAATAAGTAATTAAATTTTATGGTATGTTATGTTCGGCATAAAACAAGTTATCATGTGTGTTTACTACTTGATAATAAATTATTAAGCAAACGAGTTAACTTCATAATAATTATATAAATGACATGGTAAAGCATAAATAAACAATTACATTACGTAAAGCAGTCTGCTAAATGTTTTATTAAAAAGTTGTCTTAACACAAAAACAAAAATATCACGTTGTGTTATCTTTATTTATGAGTAGTTTTTAAGAAAATAAGCGTTCGCTGACATTTCTCTTTTTAAAAATAAAGTCGATTTTACTCAAATAATGAAAATTCTTTGATTGGCATAATCGTACTACTTGTTAATTGTTTCAACCGTTAGAAAATAGAGTTGCTTTTGGCGCACGTTCAAATAACAAAAAAAAGTGTTTTGTTATTTTAACAATGTTAAGTTAAGGTCAAGGTTGCCTTGGAAAACAGAGAATAGGCGCAATAAATTGAAATTTACTGGATAATATTGTACCTGTTTAATTAATTAATCAATTTTATCGTAATTATTATTCACTAATACATTCATCTCTTACGTGTTGCCTATACCGCAGGCAGATAAAAATTTTATTGAATGCTTTTGGGAACCTTTTCAGTTGAACTTTTCGAATTCTATAAATTGCAGCTCGGGAAACTATAAGTTGATCTTGAAAGTTCTGTTTCGATTTTCTAACAGAATCTAATTTTAACCTAACAATATTAAAAGTGGTGGAAAAAACAGATAGGATTATAGGAGCTTCTTTGTATTTAACGATGGACTTTTCAATAGCAGTCTCCTCTGTAAAATAATACTTAGTTCCTTTATTAAAATTTACTTTAAAACCTCTATACGTTTAGGTTTACCATTCAACTTTGTTTTTTTTTTTATTACAGGATAATAATCCTATACAACACAATCAAATATTAGTAGGGATAAAAGCCTTTATGAGAATTAACATCATCGTAGTGTGAGGGCATGAGTTAAAATTTAAAAACTTCAGCAGTAGATTCAGTCATTTTTACAAATTAAAATAAAATATAAAATTACCGGAGTAGTACTTGAACTCAAATCCATAAGTTGAATAGTGTAAGACTTAATTTACAAGGCGCACGCGAACCGAGTAGTCTGTGCATTGGCGAGTAACTTTCTCATTTTAGCTGTGATGCATAAAAGTGTGTATCAATTTTGGGAAAATGTCTCATGCAATGCTTTTACCTTTGAGGTTTCCTGCAACCAAGCCGAAAAAACGCTTTTGAGCAGGACTTTTTGTAATTTTCTTGTTTCACCAGCGTACATGTGATGACATGTTTGTCGCGAAATTACAACTGAGACTGACGATTCATGAGCTTGCCGTGCTGTGTTGTGCAGACATTCCAAAGTAAGAATGCTCTGGAACTGCCTCGCTAGGCATCCTCGCAAAGTCGATACGCACCGTAAGACGCCTGTGGTTTGCAGATTTGATGCAAACCGATCATTATATGTAGTCTTGTAATGATATCTACAAATGCTGTAACCCTACATTTTGGCATTGCGAGCCGACACCTGAAACTGTGCCTGAATTAAGAAATTAACACATTTTCTGTACAATGATGAATGTCAAGTGTTTAATGCCTACGCCCATATTCTTGTTAGCAACCGATCCTTGGACTTCAAAATAAAAAATGTTCAAATCTAGTTTAAATAGTTATTTCTCGCTAATTCGTATGAATATAAATTCAAAGCAATTGATGTCAGAAGTGGGATAAAGATATTCTTATACTGAACCAAACTCAACAAAGATCTGTACTGCTTCAACCGATTACTGGGAATATTGTCAACTTCAGCCTGGGATCCAGAGGTTAACAAGTCCCCAATAAGAAAGTGTCTTGGGTTGCAATATTTCATTCTTTGTTAACTCATCTATTGATCATTAACGCATAAAAACAAACTAGTTTTACGATCGATCAATAAGTTAAGGGTGGAAAATCACACCTGTAGAGTTAAAGCGATAAAGTCAGGAGAATCGTTGAAATGTTTCTCTTGGAAACATTGGAAATTGAGCTTTCGTTGAGCGATTTGTTGCAAAGTTGTTTAAGTTTGTTACTTACTAAATGACGTTCTACAAGGGTCTGTGTTTGAACATCTCCTTCTGCTAGTGTATATTTCAGATGTATCCAGTGTATTCCAGTCTGCATGTTTTTTTACGTGGATGAAGTGCAGATATACACAAATTCAAATAATTATCACGATCAGCTTCAAGTCGACTTGAACAATCCCTCAAGATGATCCAATGACTAGTTGCGTAGTGACTCACGTGGAAAAATCAAATGTAAGGCTGGATTACGTCCTGAACAATCAACCCATAAAATCCAATTTCAGAATGACCTTGATGTTACTATAGCCAATGATTTTTCTTCTCTAGAAACATTTTAGGAGAAAATTCCTTTTGAGTTGGATATGTGATTATAAGGAAAATTCGAGTGCACGCACACTATTCTCTCCTTTTTGCATCGTTTATTGACTGAAAGGTAACCTGCAAAACTCAGCTAGTTTTAATTTTGAGTTGTGATGTCTCAGCTAGTCTTCATAAGGATTAAGCGAACTAAAACCGGTTATGCCAATTGGAAAAAACCAATTGAATAACAAGAGGAGGAGTCAGATCTTTTCAGAATAACCTCATGAATTTGAACGCCGTGGTAGCGGTGACCCAATAGATCAAAATCAAGCACCAGCCTTTCGGCTCGAAGTCGAAGCATTTTTGCATATGGACCCATACAGTTGGTAATACTTTGTGAACAGTTGTGATCGCAGAGCGTGCGTTTGATTGTTTTCTAAAACATTCTCCAGCTTTGGAGTGAGACTGTTAATATTCTCAAAAATTCTTTCTTTGAATCTTTTGAGAATGATATCTATGGGTCTTAGATGGCTAAGTGGATTTTCTCGATTCAGATCGACCGGCTTTGAAGAGTTTGAGGCGATAAAAACAGTCCAGGAGGAGCATATTTCTGCAGATGGTTAGACGTAAAGGTGAAGATTCGTGATAGCTTTTGTTAGACCACGGTAATGTGTCACTGCGAGAGAAAACTGTGTTATTTTAGCAAAACTGCCCGTCAAGGTTACGGACATCTAGCAGCTTGTGGAAAAGTACATAAGTACGTGCTATACCTAGGCAAATGACAGTTATCGCAGTTGAGATCTGAAGTAGATCTGTCCTTTTGGGAGTCAAACTGGAATGACGGTAAGAGACAAGTGGGTATTTTCTGAAAGTTTTATCAGTCCTTTGGCAAGTAGGGTTTTCAACTTCTTACCGGCAAAGCGACGTTAAAAAGAACTGCGATGCGATAGAAAGCGAGTTGGGCACTTGCCCTATTGAGTTTGAAGATGCCCCTGGGGTAAATCAAGGATTGCAGATCTGGTTCTCGATCAATCGCAAACGGCAATAGAAAGCGTTCAGAAGCCCGACAGAAAGTCTATCTCAAGCGAGACATAAATTAGTAAAATAAGAAGGTTAAGAATAATAAGACACGGTGAAAGAAAAACCATCGCGCTCTGTCCGCCTCAACCTCCAAGCCGGCAGGGATGGAAACGATCCACGTGTGAGGAAGCAATTAATAGCTAGAAGCATCTGAACATCTAAAAGCCCTTAGCATGGAACTACGGCAGGAAAAATGGAACCACGGTACAACCGGAAACATCACACACCGCTTCTTTCCGACAGTAGCAACAGTACCTTTACCGGACATTCCGATTTCAACATTCATCTAAACGAAATGGGTAAACGACCCAACCGGACTGTGATCTGTGTTAGCACCAAGAAGATGGCCCTGCTCTGCCCATAATGAACCTAAAAGACAATTAGCGACACTCATCCAAACATGGCTTATTCCACCTCTCAAACAGAAAGGCCAAGGAAGAAGATCAACAGCCCAATGGAAGAAAAGCTGAAAGTGTCAGCGAAAAAAGTGCGAAGTGCAAATGATAGTGCTGAACATGTGCTAAAACGGCAGAAACGTCACAAATAAGGTCAAGGACTGAGAGAGAGGACAAAGATAATAACCCAGACAGGTTTAGACTAGCCAGGGAATAGTATATGTTTGCTTGAAGAAACAGGATTAGGTAAGAAACTTAATTAATTAATTAATTTAGAGTAAGCTAAATCATTCAAGTGTAACAATGGCAAATGTAAAAAGAAATTCAACGAGGGTAAAAAGGAATTTTTAAAACGTTGTATACAATAGAGCAATAAAGCGTCCTTTTTGGGCTTCTTGTTTTAAGTTTTAAGAATGATCACCACCTCAATGACTGCTGCAGGGTAAAGGGATAAAAATCTAATAAGTAAAAAGTAACAATAATAACTATCAATCTGGTTATTAATTAAAACTAATTGGTTAACTGTTGATTGAACTACCTTATCAGGGTTAGATGACCTGAAAAACATTCAAGACTGTAGGAGAAGAATCACAAATATTCCTGTATCCGAGGTATAGTAAAGTTGGCCGCCATTTCTGAGATTAACAATAATTTGTAAAGGCTAATAGTTGATGTTGCTTTCTTTGTTTAGAAAGTCTCTAAAAACTACTAATCTCATTGTGCTAGATAGTGAAACTTAGTACTGAAATTTAAAGATTCTAACCTGATACCAAATTCTTGGTTTTATTTCATAAAAATGTTAGAAAGAAAAATGTATACAAGTTTAAAGAAACAACACTTTTAAATTCATTTTGGCATGCTAGCAAATAATTCAAAATAATACAATACATATATAACTTCATGCACCATCTTTATATCTAATATGATTCTATTAATGATAAATTTACTCCAAACACAAGAAAGCAGATCGACAATGTAACTACACAGATAGGCACCAAGCTGAATTATAAAACTGAGAAAATACTTGAAATGAATTAATACCTTACATTTACTATTGTTGGTAGTAGAGATTGCGTAAATGCATTGTGGCTTATTATTGATAAACGAATAACGATAAAAAGCATAAAAAGGACATTATGCATTAAGGGCGTTTATCAGGCCAAAAACTAGGCAACACACCTAACAACCTGTTTTTTTTAAATACAGAAAGCTAACTGAAATGAAGCGGTTTTGTTAGGCAGTCCACATTAAAGTTGACAGTCTACTATGCATTTGGAAATAAGCAAAACTAAAATCAAGTATTTATACAACTATTGATTAGGCAACACACGTTACATACCACAGCCGTCTATGTATTTTAAAATTGTTTATGCAAGCATTGATTAGGTAAGACACGTTACATTTCATGATCAGCTACTTTCTGAGAAACAAAAATAAGTTAAAATCAAGCATTTATGTATGAATTTATATTAAGCAACACAAATTACTTATCGTATTTACTCACATTCTTCGGTTTGAAAGTAGAGTTAACGGAAGCATTTGCAGTGAAAGTGCTAGTCAGCACGGGATTGCTTTTCATCAATATTTCGAGTTTTTTGCTTACTGCGTTGTGCATTCATGATACAAATAATATATTTTCTATTCTCTTGGGTTAGATAATTATTATTAACTGAATTACCTTCCAGTAACAGGTTGGGCATTACGAGCATTAGTAATAGCAATGCTTTTTCTTTCTACGTTTCTGTCTTTGTCGTTCATCATCAGATTAAAATGCTCAATGAACAAATCTGAAACACCAAAATATTATAATCAGAACCCGGGACTACTTACAAGACAAGAAAAACATGGTATAATTAATCTTTTGTCATATGGAAAGAAAAGGTTGTATCAAATCTATATTCTTCTAGTCTAGGAACTACGTGTTTTTGTTTACTAAGTAACTTAAGACAATAAAATTGCTATGGCTATGGCACCATCCGATAGGAAACAAGATATCAAGATCAGCGTATCTGGGTTACACTCCATCTTTCTATATTGTAAAGATATTCTTTTGTCTCGACTGTTGCCATCGTCTTTTGTGCGTTCCATGTGAGGTCTACATTCCCACAATAATAATAGAAACCAGCAAAATAGCTCCATTTCATAAATGAAAACAACTGAAACAAGTTATTAGCATCTGAGGGTAGAGTAACACTTTTTCTTTCTGTCTTGTAAAGATCTTTCCTCTCGACTGGTGCTATCATCTTTTTTGCATTCCAAGTCAGGTTACTTCTCTCTACTGTAAAACAAACCGACAAACTAGCTCCACTTCCTAAAAATAACAACCACCAGTCAAGAGGTAACAAGATATTGACATCAACGTGTAGAGTTACACTCCTTCTTTCTACACGGTAAAGATTTTCTTGCCTCTCGACTGGTGCCATTACTTTTTTCTGTGTTTACTTGAATGCTTAAAATAGTGGTTTAGTATATGTTGCACTGAATATACTTAGTTTAGAAACAGAAAAGCAAAGACACGTGCGTGCTCTACTAGTTTCGCTTTGTTGATTCAAATCTCGCGCGGTTATTTAATTAGTTTGATTAAGTATTAAGATTAGAATGTTACTGTAGCTACATAAGGACATTCATCAGTATACTTGGGAAAGAGCAGCCCTACAACAAAGACCAATAATAGATTACATTATAGTTAAACAACAACCAAGATTTAGAGTTTCAGATGTGAGAGTTAAACGGAGAGCCAATTGTGGAACAGACCATTATCTTCTTGAGGGAATATTGGTACGTATATCCATTTAAACGCAAAGAAAAAACTAGAGAAAACGACAACGAGAAAACCAAAAATAAAAATCAAATAGAAATACTTACATCGAGACGGTATAAGTTATATCTCCTACAAGACGACAGCGTTAAGGGACGATTCCAGACAAGATTAGAAAAAGAACTCAATTTGACGGAGTTATCATCAGATGTAGAAACATAATGTGAAAACATCAAAAAAGCAATACATAAAACAGCATAGTGTCCACAAACACGTAAACGCTCACAACCATTATGGGTAAAAAGTGATATTCAAGAACTAATAAAAAAAAAAAAATAAACTTTATAAAACATCTTTGGTCCAACGATCAAAGGAGAACAAGATACGATACAAAGAAAAAAAATCTGAAGTTGAGAAGTAGAATTAAACAAGAAAAAAGTAAATTTTGGAAAGAGAAGTGTAACCAAATCAATATATAAACTGGAGGCTCAAGGTCTACAGAAGTGTGGAAAACAATAAGTACTTTAAAGAAAAATACAACGAAACGAGCTTTCAACCTCATAATCATTGAACAATGGACAAAATAGTACAAGTCCATTTTGGTTGAAGCCAGGGAAAATTTTATATTTAACAAAATGGAGTTAGAAAAAAATAAAGAGGTTACGCCAATAAACAACGAAGAATTAAAGAGCAGTTTAGTCGAAATGAAGAATGGGAGATCTCTTGGACCGGGAGATATCCAAAGTGAATTGCTAAAATGTGGCGGCCAAACGCTTCTGGAACGGTTAAAACATTGAATGAACTTATGTTTAGTGAAACAAAGAATACCTACAGAATGGAAAGTATGTTGGATTTCATCAATATTCAAAAAAGGCAATAGAAAAGACCTAGAGGCATAAGCGTAACAAGCTCTCTAAGTCGTCTTTGAGGAAAACTGATTCAAAAGAGATTGAGAAAAAACATTGGAACAATTATCGGAAAGGACTTACACCTGGGCGCTCGTGTATAGATAATCTGTGCACTATTCAACAAATAATAGAAAAAAGAATAAATAAAGACCAAGAAGTACATTTTGTTTTTATTGATTTAAAGAAAGCTTATGACAACGTGCCAGGATACAAATTGATACAAACTTTGAAATCGAGCGCCACTAGTAAATACCTAATAAACGTAATCATTAATCTATATAGCAACAACTTAGCATATGTCAAACAAGGACAAAGAATCTCAGAACCAATCTCCACAACTAAAGGATTACGACAGGAATGTAGTCTCTCGCCGATTTTATTTAACATATATGTAGAACAGGCTTTAAAAAACTGGAAAAGATCATGCTATTGAATGGGTTTGGCTATATAAATGATACTCACCTGTTCACGTTAAGCTTCGCATATGCGGTCTTATCGCAGGATGCTTACGACTTGGAATTTATGCTGCGAAGACTGTACGTAGAATATGCAAAATGAGGACTTGAAGTGAGCCTAGAAAAGACGGAATAAATGGTCATCAACTCAGAATCAAGGTTCGAAGTTTTGATAAAAGACGAAATACAAGTGAAGCAGGTGGAAGAATTTAAATATTTAGGAGTAATAGCGGATCGAAATAACGGTATAGGTAGTAAGAATATGAGATACAGGATTGGCGAAGCACGTAAAGTAGTAGGAAAGCTAAATTCGCTTTAGTGGGACAAACAAATAGATAAAATAAATAAAAAAAGAGTAGGTCAAACCATGGTGGACTCAGTGCTAACATATGGATGCGAAGTGTGGACGATGAAAGAACAAGATAAAAGACGAATAACAGCGGTTGAAATGGACTATTTAAGAAGAAGTAACAGAACATCTAGACTTGAAAGAAAACGTAATCAAGACATTAGAAGAAGTATGTTAGCCGCCAACACAATCGTAGATCGCATTGAGAAAAGGAGTCTTATCTGGTTTGGACATTTATTAAGGATGGAGAAAACAAGATGGCCAAAGAAAGTATTTTTAGGGCAACATCCGGGAAGAAATAAAAAAAGGCCGGCCTATAAAATCATGAAGCGAGAGCGTAAATCGCTGTTTTTGGAAAGCAATTAACTTAAAACGATTCCATTAAAAAAGCAGAGTATCGTGTGGATGATAAGAGTATGCTGCAATAAAGCAAGAGTCTGATTTTTTTGTAGAAATCACCGCGATTGGTAAAATGTTATTGAGAAATAAGTATATAAAACTGACAAATAAAAAAACTCCGTCAACTCTACTTTCAAAGCGAATCGTGTAATTTAATAAGACATGTAATTTGTGACGTTCAATAACTACTGAGATATCCTCGTTTCGTTTTCTTTTTTCTTCTAAAGCATAGTTGTTCATAAGTAATGTGTTTTGCCTAATATAAATTCGTACGTAAATGTCTGAATTTATTTTTATTATTAAGGTCGTAGTTAGTCATCAAATGTAATGTGTGTTGCCTAATCAGTGCTCTTATAAATACTTGATTTTTTTTTATTTTTTTCAGATACATCAATGACTGCTGCGGCGTGCGCATATATACTTGATTTTTTTTCAAATGTATAGTCAACTGTGAAATGTAACGTGGGTTGCCTAACAAAGGCACGAACGAATACTTAATTCTCCCTAGCTTTCTATTTTCTTTTCGAAAACATAGATGCTATATTACCTAGTTTCTTGGCCCAGACAACGCGCTTAATGCATATTGCCTTTTAATATAATACTAAAGGCAAGCAGTATAATAGTATTGGTAGTGATGAAGAACACCTCAAGCAGAACGGACAGACTGAAACAATACAAAGAAATTAAATTGAAATAATCAGCAAAAATAATTTACAAAATAGAACAACATAATTTAGAAAAGTCGATAACACAGACAAAAAGAGAGTCCCCTGAGAAACCTTCGCCATTGCAAACTTAATAGTCTTCACCATTAAAGCTTAATACGTTTTTATCTTTTAATTTAAAATCATATTATAATGTTCTTCCCTTTTCGCTTAGGTCTAAAATTTTATTTATGTACATTCTGCACAAAAAGATTCACACATACCTTCACAATATCTACCCCAGTCATCGTTTTTACCATTTCAGGAACATAATTCACGATAGACAAAACTTCGCCGGCTAATTTAGCGGCACCAATCCCACCTTGGCCGCTAGATACTATAGTAACCTTGTTGGCTTGAGCAATTGAAGCAGAAACTTTTGCTGCAATCTTTGGCAACACATCCAAATACATATCAATCACAGCAGCTCTCTTATATTCCCTCCAAGCATCAGCTTTCTTTGCCATCTGTTCAGCTTCAGCTTTAGCTTTGGCTTCAATAGCAAACGCCTCAGCTTCACCCATTAATCTAATAGCCTCTGCTTCAGCTTCCGCCTCAAGTACAACACGATTATGATTGGCCTCTGCAAGTTTTTCCAAACGATATTTTTCTGCTAAAGCTGGACGTCTGACTGTTGCTTCTAATTCTTGCAAACGTCTAGCGATTTCTTGTTCCTGAAGTGCAATCTGTTGAGTACGTTCAACTACTTCAATTTGCATCTCTTCTTCTCGTATACGCTGCTTTGTTTTAGCAGCTTGTAAATCATAAGCCAACTCCGCTTTGGCCGTCTTTGTTTGGATTTCAAAATCATAAGCAGCTTTTTTAAGTTCGAAATCTCTACGTGCTTTAGCAACTTGAGTGTCATTTACTAGAACAGAAATCATAAGTTGTTCTTCAGCAACTGCTTCTTTTATTTGAGCTTCAGAACGTGCTTCGGCCTCACCAATTCGAGCATCGCGCTTTACTTCTGCTGTTCTTGCCATACCTAAACTTCTGAGATATCCCTACAAGTAATGTTATTGATTTTCATTGAAATAATTAATTTTTATATTAGGTGTTACCATATCGTCGCTGATATCTTTTAAGGTGTAAGATACAACTGTAATGCCCATATTAATTAGATCAGAAGAAGCAACTTCAAAAACATGCTTGCTGAACTTTTTACGATCTTTATAGATCTCTTCAACAGTCATGGAGCCCATTATAGCTCTTTGATATCCTTCTAACGTTGCCAACGCAATATGTTGAATTTCAGATTCTTTCTTACCTAGAAATTGCTCGCATGCTGTTAAAAGCATGTCTTTATTTTGTCCTTGAACTTTTACCTAAAATTAAATGCGGAAAGATTTTAATATTAAGAATTACATTTTTTATTGTTTGCAGTAATAAAAGAATATTAAAATCTACCTGTGCGACACCTGTTACAGAAATAGGTACACCTTGACTTGTATAAACTTTAGGGCTTTCAGTTTGTAAGGTCATTATATTTAAGGACATTCTGTTGGGAATAAAATGAAATTAATTTGCAAGAAAAATCTTGGTAATTTATTTATAATTACTTTCGTGCTTGCCTCCAAAGAAATGCACATCCCCCAGGTACAACTCGAAGCTTTCTAAAACAACCTAAGATAAAATAATCTATTAGCGTTAAAAGAATTTTTGATATCTGAAATTTAGGATTTCCTGCTGTTTACAATATATTAAATGCAATTTAGTAGAACATGCGCACAAAACGTGCTTGATTACGTGCTTATCTGATTTATTATTATTTGCTAATGAACTAATTTTATCTAGGTGTAAATTAATTAGTAGAGAAAAGCTTACTTGGTATAACTAGAGCTTCGTTAGGACCACATGTTGCAAACCCCCAGGTCATTTTTAAATTTAACGCTGGTCAGTAGAGTGTTAAAAGAAAAGTAAAACAGGTAGGGGTATTACTGTTAAGTAACAACCTCATATGTATTATGTCATCATGCACGTTATCAGGGTGTTGCATTTAACAGGGACGGAGTTACAGAAATTTATTTTCATTTCAAAGAACGGCACGGGGCAGTATATTCAAACACGGTTCGACTGGGTTACAGTCAAAAAGAGCCCGGTAGTATTCTTGATCGAAATACGCGCTTTTAAATTTCGGGTTCGAGCCGGGTAATAGAGAAGCCGGGGTGAAATGCTTCGACTGTACCCATGCAGCTAGCGAACAGAAAAAAAAGAAACTAGAGAATTTAATACAAATGGTTTGAATAACAACGCATCTTAAATATCTAGCTTATTAGCTAAGAATCTACTTTCGAAAATTGTAGTTAATCTATATTGTAGTTCAGTAATGTAATAGGTAATTATCTCCACAATCACTTATGACTATTTTTATTCCCCTTTTCTATCATATATTAGTATTATATGTAGATAAAAGGTAAATTCCGAAATCTGACAGTCTAAGAGTTAGCAGTCCTTTAGAGGTTCAAAAAAAAATTAAAATGAAAGTTAATTAACTTGAGAGGTGAGTTAAAGTAGACGCTGACAATTAAAAAACATAATTTTATCTTTTGAAATTAATTAAAGATTCAATTTTTCTCAAAAATGACGATGAAGCCAGGAACCAGGAGTAGCAATCAATCGTGCAATAACTACCGAGTACCACAAACAAAACTAGAGACTGTTACCCAATACCTTTTAAAATGTATGTCTCAGTACGCTCAAAAACTACAATTAAACTGTAAAAGTTACATTAGCTTGCAACAGAAATTATCAGGGTAAAATTCACCGTCGAAGATAAATACGACAGCGTTGTTTCTAAGAAACGCGCACGGCCTGTTCCACTTTCACACAAGTCTCGAAAGATACAGTGCACCTTTTAGTATCAAACGCTAAAAGCAAGATTTCTTGCAACAGAGGTTATCGGGATGAAACTCATCCCCGAAAGTAAATACAACGCCGTTATGTCTTAGGAGTTGTCCGTTCCACTTTCTTACTAGACTCAAAAAATACAGTAGACTGTCTACCATCAAATGCTAAAAAACAGAGTTTATCAAGATGAGACTTACCCCCCGAAAGTAAATACACCGTCGTTGTCTGTAAAGGTAGATGTTCCATGTTTGCACTAGACTTAAAAAATACCCCTAAAAGTGAAATTTCTTTCAACTGGGGTATAATAATCGGGGTTAACCCAGCAAACACAATTATATCGTAGCGATATCAGTGCGAGTTTATCTGAGTACGAACTTGTTTAATGTTACATAGCACACTGCGCACATGTGCGTTATGTATAACGCGTAATGTCAGAAACACAGTACGAGTTGCAGTACATCGCGGTTACGTACCGATTGTTACATACCGACGACATCCATCGTGCTTCAGATTAGGTATATGCTTGTTGGTACATCGTCATAATTTTGCATGAATACATCGCTCTAATGTCTACGTTTCGATGTACCCGTTTCGTTTAATTTTAAAAGACTATGTAATATGTTAAATTACGTATTCGTTACGTCTACATTGTAACATTGTTAACATGTAACAAAGAGTATGCCCCATTAATTAAATAAAGTCTGGTCTTTCTACCTCCTTGAAAATTTATCGTCCACGTAACCCAAAACATTTTTCCAAGCTTCCGACCAATTTATTCTAGTCTATAGAGGTTGCAGGAAGACCAAAATAAATTAGTCAAAAGTTAATACAACATATTGACCTTACCCAAGTAAGAAAAGTCTCAAGTTATCTGACCGATAAATTTATAAGGAGGTGGAAAGACTAGGCTTTAATCTAGGTGGTGCGAAATTGCAAAATCTCTTAAATCATTCAAATTTGTTATCAAATAGACCTGTAGTTTAGGTGGTAAGTTAGCCCTGATAACCTCTGTTGCAGGAAATTAAACTTCTACAGCTTGATAGTTAAAGGGTACACTCATACTCATATTCTTCGAGCCTATATCGCTCCTTCGTCACACATTTTACTAGGCATCATGTTAGAGTCTACAGTTTTATATCTCTGTGGTATAAGGTAGTCGTCTAAAAATTGGTTACTACTTGTGGTTGCTGGTTTCACGCAGGTTTTTAACGATATGTGAAAATAAATCTAATTCTGACACCAAACATTTCATACTGCTCAAATATCTGATATCCATATGTCTCCTAATCTGATGGACCAAATTGTAACATTTTTCAACATAAAAAAACCAATAAAATTCAAAACTTTGATATTTATTTAACTCGAACTCGGGTTATTTATTTTTTCAGTAATATCGTTGAATTCGTACCATAAAGAATCTTCTTTTGTTGTTCATTTCCAATTTGTCCCGCTCGGTGTCATAACACTAACAAAAACTTGTTCTTCGCCAAGATCAATGTCAAGACCTTGAACGCATGAGCTTATAAAACTCAAAAGGTAAGCTATAGCTAAGAAGCAGTGGCTGTCGGGAGGCACAAGACCATCTAACCGATTTTAACGTGTCAAAGTTAGATTGGCTAATAGGCAAGAGTCGGAAAACCCTAAGTCTTGTAATTGGGGTCTTCAAAGACCGCTACACTTTAAAAAGGTTGTTCATAGGTGTAGAGAAAGAGTGTGGAAACGGCAATGAAAGGTTTTCCACTTTCTGGTGAGTGTGAGGGTTATGGCAGGCTGAGGCTTAAGATCTTTCAGATCGTTGCGCCAATAAGGTAGAAGTTGGGTTCTCTAACCTGAAATGACATCCTCATTTTTGTTTGAAAGTCAGGTAGGTTCATCAGAGGAGAGATGAAAGAATAGTAGATGGTCGTAGAGGTGGCTGAGAGAATGGCAAGGAGTTAGTAAAAAAGGGCCTATAAAGGACTATAATGAACAGGGCAGCACCAGAACCACAGCGACATTGCCAAGAAAGAAGATAAACAAACCAACAACCCAAAGAATGAAAAGCTGAAAGTGCCAGTGTAAGTGACAAAAGTGCGAAGTGCATGTGAACAAGTACCAAAACCGCAGAAACATCACAAATAAAATCAGGACTGACATTAGTACTTTGAAAATGAAAGACAACACCTCAGACAGGTTTAGACAGACAGAGGAAAATAACCGAATCTGATACAGATATTGGAAATGTAGGTCAAGAGAAGAAAAATTTTAGGTGTAGTTGGAGAATTCTCTTGGTTAGGGTATCGAATTTACCGGTGAAAATGGCAGTCGCTCTTTCAACCTCCCGGATCGGTCGGTTTAAGAATCTCCTAGAGCGATAGGTTGTAGGATTTTTGTCCGGCGAGCCCAGGCATTGTCAAATTGCGGGTCTCTCGGGAGTCGATGTGCTTTTTTGAAGAGGTCAACAAAGATCTGGGATTGCATCTAGGTGGTCGGATATGATTTGGTTTTGGAACGAAGGTAGCCGATTCTGAAACCTTCTTTCGGCGAATCAAGCAGGTTTTGTTCAAGTCCCAGATTGATCTTATTTTGGAGCCAGGGGCAGGAACATTCATGGGAGTGAAAGTGGGATAAGTTGAAGGTGGTCGCTGGTTATAAACGTGTTGACAAAAGTAAAATCTGGGAAGAATCTTTAACGAAGAACAGTATTTGGCCTGCAGGTGAGGTGAGGGTGTAAAATTAAGATTTCTATTACAGAAAGTTTTCAACCGCCCATCATTGAGATCCGCAAAGATTCTGTATACTACATAATATACCAGTACAGTACGTCTTGTTGTGAGTATACATGTAGGCAACATTTTTTGTGTAAAAGATACAAACTTAACTTGTTGGGCTTATAATCTGCTTCATCATCAAATGGCGTTGGTAAAGCCACTGTAAATCTTTTTAAGTAACACTACCATATCTTGTTTTGCTCAAACTGTATTAAATAGTACATAAGACGAATTGACTCGACTGCCACTAGATAAGCAGATAAAAATCTAATAAGCAGAAAGCAATTCAAGAGTAGACAAATATTGACTGTAGAAAAAGAATCACCAAGTATTCCTATATTCGAAGTAGTTTGCCGCCATTTCAGGTCTAATAATAATAATTATTATTTGTAAAGGCTTATAGTTGATGTTCTTTTCTTTGTTCAGAAAGTCTTTAAAAACTACTTACCTCGTCCTAGATAGTGAAGCTCCATACTGAAGTTTAAAGATTCTAACCTGATACATTCTTAGTTTTAATTCATAAAAATGTTAGAAAGGAAAATGTATACAAAGTGATTATAAATGAGTGAGGATGGTTTGAATTTGGCGCCACATTTAAATTATTTTCATGTTGGCACTACTTGTTTACTTTTTGCAATCTGTCAAATCTGTGTTGTTTCAAAAGTATAATAACAAACAGTACAACACAGATTTGACAGATTGCAAAAAGTAAACGAGGAGTGACAACATGAAAATAATTTAAATGTGGCACCAAATTCAAACCATCCTCACTTATTTACAATCACTCTGTACAGGTTAAAAGAAACGCTACTACATTATGTATTTTAAGACTTTTAAATTCATTTTAACATCTAGCAAATAATACAATACACATAGAATTTCATACATCATGTTTATATCTAATAAGATTCTTTTACTAATAAATTCACTCCAAACATGACTTACAAAAAAGCAGATTGACAATGTAATTAAATTACAGAGATAGGGACATCAAGCTAAATTATAAAATTCAGAAAATACTTGGAATGAATTAATACCTACATCTACTCTTTTTCTGGCTTAATATTAATAAACATTTAGAATAAATCTAGTATAATGCTAAAAACAAGCAGTATAACACATAAGTTGGCAGTGATGAAGAACACCTCAAACAGAACGGATAGACTGAAACAATACAAAGAAATTAAATTGAAATAATCAGCAAAAGTAATTTACAAAATAGAACAACATAATTTAGAAAAGTGATAAATGTCGATATCAAAGACAAAAGGAGAGTCCCTTGGGAAACTTTTGACATTGCAAACTTAATAATCTTCACCATTAAAGCTTAATACGTTTTTATCTTTTAATTTAAAATCATTTTTATAATGTTCTTCCCTTTTCGCTTAGGTCTAAAATTTTATTTACGTACATTTTCCACAAAAAGATTCCTACATACCTTCACAATATCTACCCCGGTCATCGTTTTTACCATTTCAGGAACATAATTCATAATAGACAAAACTTCCCCAGTTAATTTAGCGGCACCAACCTCACCTTGGCCGCTAGATACCATAGTAATCTTGTTGGCTTGAGCAATTGGAGCCGAAACTTCTGCTGC
>VTPC01003595.1:53199-72258 GCA_011009095.1 Ignelater luminosus | reverse complement strand
GAAAGCAATTATAGACAAGGTTATTTGGGTGCATTCTAAGAACATCTTTAGAATTTTGAGAAACATGAATGAAAGTTGTTACCTGGGTATAATAGTATAATAGATTTTATGACCCTTTGTGAAGTAATCCTCAATACTATAATTACCGTTACTACCACAAATTTCTACAATATAATACAATTTTATTTAAAATTTAAAAGCTTTCAGTAAAATTCTAATTGTAGTAATCCTAGTTACTTATCTTAAAATAAATATGCACATTAATTATTTATCCAAGCAATATATGATTTACAACAAGTGTTGGAAATTTTAGTTACTCGTTTAAAGAAACTAATCAATATGCCAATGTACATTAATTTACTTTTACAAACAAATTTAAGAATCATAAACAAAGTTTTTATGCCTTAATGTATCTTACCCTTCATAAGTTATAGTTTTACAAACAAGAAAATGGTCATGTAGTTCCCATCTCCTTCGGACGCAGGTAAAAACCTTCCAGTGCAAACTGTACCTTTTAAATGACTTTTACTTTCTCGTCAGAAAGTGAAACTTTCATCACAGAACCGGATCTAGCCCTTCTTACATTTTCAAACGTCAATATCTTCATTATATTAAAACTTTTACTAGGGTAATTTTTTGCCAAACGACACTGTTTAATGTGTAGTATTACAAGATCCAAAACACCCTGTGTAAATAGCGATGGGCAACCGGTACACCTTATTATAAAACGGAAATTTCGCACTCGGTGCATTGGTTGCCCATCACTGCTCTGGAGTTAAATGTCGGTTGTACTGTGCCTCGGTCATTAAACTTCACCTGCAGAAGGAAACGATGTACTTTCTTCTTTGTAATGTGATCATAGAAAGATTGTTATACTTCAAAAATTTTTTAATTTTATTTTGAAATGACTTCAGCGTAGAGTGAAATAAAACAAAAAAAAAACAAATAAACCAAGTCTTTAAAAATTCTTTGTTCTTTTCAAATGCCGCGCCGTCTGATGACCTTCAACTAATAGTTACTTTATAATACGGATGTGTTCGAACGTCAATCGACGGTTAGAACAGAAGTCGCTACTTTTACTCATTTGGCGTGCGTGTGCAATTGTCTCGACATCTATTATAGAAACGCAGACATATCATCTAACATCAACGTTTTGTCACAGAATTCTGTGGTTTTGTTTCCGAGCTAGTTTCCCGCTTTTTATAAGAGCTGGTTTACTTGTTAATCACTATACGCTAATGACATCGTGAATAACCTTGAGGTTCCATGCATTCCACACACCACCACACTAAAAATGAAAAGAAAAATCAAACCAACTCCTCCGATCAGTCAAAATAGCCACGGGAACAATTTTGTTGATCAATAACAATTATTTTATACAGTTCCTAGGTGAATTTCGTAAAATGCTTTGATTGCAGGTTTTTTAGTAAGAGTTTTTCAGCATTTTTAAGTTACTTGCGGCATCTCTGTGAATATTATTTTAATACAGTACAATATGCATTTAAATGACTAATTAGATTCCTTTTTTTTGTAAGAGAAAACCTTACACAGTCCACACGTCTAACGGAAGAGTGCATTTACATCGTAATCTACAAATTTTGACAAAGTCAACAATAAAAATATGGAGGCAGGAGTAGTTACGTTTGCTTATTGGACCTTCAAATAGGTCAAAATTGGTTCTTTATGACTTGAAAACAAGTGAAAGTGTTGCCTCTGTCGTTTTAGTAAAACAGTATAGCACTCGAATGCATATGGTAGGTGTTTAACGTTTAAATATTTATTCACAATGCCAAAAAAAGAGTTGCTGGGGTTAAGCCCCACAGCTCTATTACGTACTATCCGTAAGAAGCCCCAAAAATTGAAACGAATAAAAGGTAGGAAACATACCGAAAATAGAATTTTCATTATAACTTTACAATTTAACTATTGATTTACTGTCAGTTTGTTATTTTGTATACTAAACATAATAACATCACCACTGGTTTTCTCAATTTTTGAGTGGCTTGCAATCACTATCTAAAAGCACGTAAATTTGAAGCTTTCAGTAACTAATAACAAAAATTAGTTTATACTACAATTACTTTCGTTTCTGTTTAACTCCAAACTATAAATAGTAATTGATCGTCTCAATTTTAGTACTAAAGATGCTAGCTGTTATGGAGGCCCAACAGGTGGCAGGACCAAGTAATGGAACAAATACTTCTCCAGTTACCCCAGAGTGCGCACAAATACATACCCAAGAATTCCTATCATCCGGCCGTACAGGACGCCGCAATGCCTTGCCAGATATATTAGGCGAACATGCTCTAGTCACAAGCTCAGACTTGCCAGCTCGATTACAGTCACTTACTACGTCCGAACCAACACAGGGCACTTCCAAAGAAAACAAGGGAGAGTCCGGTGGGACAAATAGCTGAACGTAAAGGTTGTGATAATTGAGGAAAAAGTGTTAAGCAAATCTTAATTATTGTTTTTATAATTCAGTTATTCGGTAATTGATCTGATTTTGGTTTGTTTTGTTCTAATTTGAAGAGGTAGGCGAGTGAATCATTTAGTATTCTCCTGAAGGTATTAATTTAATGGTAAAAAGTATTTATTGTGCGATGTCCACAGAATTAATATTTATTACGTTAGCGCAAATGAAAAGAAGTACTAGGTGTATCTTCTTTATTGTAAAGAAACAATATTTGAGAAATGTAAGACCAATTATTGATTAGGTAGCTAGTTCATCTAAAGTTTATAATCAAAATATAGTTAATCATTTTTGAAAAACAAAAATGCAATTAGATACATAGTTACGATAATGTTCAAAATGTTCAATTGTAATTTTCAAAAGTGTTCGAATATCTTTCACCTGCCCTCTTTATAAATTGATCTGTTTATAGTTCATTTCTATGGAAAGTAGAAAACGTTATTTTTGTACACATCCTTAGTGTTAAACACATTTTTTTTTCATTAATCATTACATCAATTTTAAAAAAATGCTGTTATATTTAATGTTAAACTTAACCTCATAATTTATATTTTACTTTGAAAACTTATTAGACAGCAATTGTTTTCCTAAATTTAAATACTGCAACAGCCCTCTTTGTTTTCTATAATATCTAAATGAACTATAAAATGTTGGAAATTAAATGTGAAGCTTTAACTTAGAAAATATTTTTTTAAGTAGAATCTGAAGAGATTTTTGCGTAGATGAAATAAGTAGAATTAAGAAATTTGAAAATAAAAGAAATACTCTTTTGTAAATTAACCGTTACTAAAAAGTTACTAAACATAAACTACCGTGCAAACACCATTGATGTACAATAAGATGACTAAATCGTACTTTAGATTTTAGTCGTACAATAGACTGGTTGGGCAACTTTTTAGAAACAAATTACACATGATTGAAAATTTGAAAGAATTTTCTATGCCCATGTATACATAAATATATTTTTGTTGTTAAATTATTTATTTATTTACTTTTATATAGTAATGTTTCGCATGATAGAAAAAGTAGTTTTAGCAAAGCACAGTATGTATTATACAAAAGTATTTTGAAAGATGGTATTTAATAGACGACAGATCTATCTTGACAAAAGTCTAATTATACAACTAGTTAGTGAATCTCGGCCTGCATTACATAATAGAACACATTTTCGAAATATTTATAACATGTTAAAAGTTGTAAATTATTGTCAATCTAAATTAGTAAAAATAAGATTTTTTGCTTGTCCATTAATTGAACTTCTAGAACATTATTCAGGGTGTTCCAAATTGTAGCCTCAACTGGGATTCTTGAAATATGCGAGATATACAAAGTCGACTAAATTGAGATAGTTATAAAATTTAATGTTTGGTAATAAGCCAAAAAAAATCTAGGGCATACCACATCAAAGAGAGAAATGAGAATTTGTGCTGATTTCTTTTATCCAAATTTGCCCCAATTTAACTGACTATCTTTTATGGTTTCAAAGATCCCAATGCTGAGTTTGATTTGAGCCACCTTATACATACAAGGGCAAGAATAGATTGTTAACAAGTGCATCTTTAGAAAGCACTATCACTTAAGCATTTGTCAGGCATTTAATGCTAAAAGGAAATATTTGTAAGTTGATCATCTTTACAAATTTCATTAATTGAACGAAACTTCGAATCTTGAAGTTCAAAAGTATATTGAAGTTTTGGAATTTCGCTATACATCAATAAAATTTGTGCTAGCCCCCTTGTCATTCTAGATCTTTGGTAATTCTTTATAATTATATGACTTGATGAGAAAAACGTTAATTTAGAAGTCATTTCTAATACTTAACATGTTCGCTACCACTGATTAGGCAAAAAAGGGTCCTTCAGGAACCACATTACTGCTTACTACTATTATTTATAGGGATACTTCTTAAACATTGAAACAAATTTATTTGAAAAAATACAGTACTTAGTGAATAAACAAATGAAAAAAAGATCAAAGCATCACATATATGTGATCCTAGGTAGCAAACATGTTAATTATTGTTATGCAATAACACTTTTTTAAATACAAGCTATCATCTTCATTTTGCCAATTGAATTCCAATAAATATTTCTACAAAACAGAATCTTACAATAGAAGACAAGCAACAAATTTCATAAATTAGAAAAACTTGTACTACATTTAGAGATTTTTCATAAATCAGTTGATTTATACAAGATATTGCCAAATTAGTCAAAAAATAAAACTTATCATTTTTGTTATATTTCTTTTTTTTAATTCTGTTGAAGTTATCAGTTTTTTGTAAAAACCATCAGTCTTAACCCATTTCTTGTTATTCCATTATTATGGATTTATAACTTGCACAAATATTTCACATTACAATCGAGTGTGCACGTACTATATATATTTTTAAATTTCTCGTCTCAAATCTTAAATAGGTATCTTTTGAATCTCAATATCTTTATCCGATATTTACAACAAATGAACAAAATTTATGATCATAAGTTTATATCCAGTTTTATTTAATTCTTGTTGGATTTTTTCTTATGATTGTAAATTTATCAAACTCTGTATACCGTTGTTTTATTGAATGTTAGCTTGTGTGTTGTAAAAATAATGTATTAACAGTATGTTACTATGCAAACAATAACAATAGTTGTAAATGTTTTAGGGAGATGACATGAGAAGAAATTTACAGGTTTTATGTTCACAAAAAAATATAAACTTCAGTATTATTGTTGTTGTAATAGTAGATGGCCTCTTTTTGCTTTTAGGCAACGACATTATGTGATATTTATAATTTATTTATTAAATTAGCATAGTCAATGGTAATACTGTGTTGATTCTCAGAAATTATTTGGAATTAATAAGATACGGTTTTATTGTGAAAACTTATTAATTCCAAGTATATAAGGTTACTAAATCAATTTTTATGTTTAATGTGTCATGTACAATAATAATGTTTTATCTGAAGAGTTCGGTGTTTACAGAAAAAATTCATTACTGAATATAATAAACTCTTATTAGTTAACGTACAAAGTAAACATGAGTCAAAATTAATTAATATAGCTGTTCAAAAGTACTGATATTAAAAACGTGAAGATTATGGCAGCTAAGTTGTTATGGTAACGTGGTTTATCTTTAGGTAATAATTTTGCACCTAGTCATAGCGTTTAAATAAATTGCGACCACTTACAAAAAAAATGTCAATATATTTGTATAGCAATCACAATAAATAAAATAAATTATTAATTCGATTTTTTTTCTTTTCCACCCTTAAATCTACTGAATATTCATAAGCTTTCGGAGATTACTTTCTGCTGTTTTCATATGTGGATCAATTTGTAAAGCTTTTTTATACATTTCTATTGCTTTTTGAGATTTTCTCCATCGATGATACAATACTCCTAAAAATGGTTTCATCTTTTTAACGACTTTCTATTTTAGCTCAATCAGTGGGCCACTAGGAACACTAAAAGATGTCAAAAGCTGTCACTTTTCTCTATGTGAAATGAATTAACTTAGATTTACACAAGGTGTTCCAACAATCTGGATGGAGGATAATGTCATTTATAGAAATATCAGAAAATGTTACTGAGCTTGTTTTATTTTACTCTAATATTTTCGTACTCGTGGATACAAAGTATAGCACTATAGAGGGTGATTCTGAACTTCTTTTTTTCCTTCTAAAGGGTAATAGAGGGCCATAAAAACCCATATACACTAAATCACATTAACAAAATATAATATAGAGTGTGATTTATAGCAGGAGGCGAAAAATAAAAATCACTTTAGGTTTGTTCGTCTGGCTTGTGATAAGTTGTACTTAGTTCAAGTTAGTGACGTCACAAGAAAAAGTTGAGACAAACAAAGAACATGTTTGCAGCGAATGCTTTCATCACATGTTGGCGCAGTTTTAACCTGTTTTGATAGATTTGTAGTTTTCATCTGACAACCTAAGTTTCGAATTTTGATCAATCAATTCAATAACAAATCAATAACTAGTTGTTTCCCTCTTAATAAAATATAATAATTGTTTTTATTTTTTATTTAATTCCCAAAACATGCCCTGCAGTTAGCACATACGCAACCTCAATTACCTCATGAAAATTTTTAGGTTAGGTATCTGTATATATTTTCTGCAACGCTAGTTGAAGGTCAAATTCGCCAGTACAACTTGTACTTGCTCGAAAGGTGATACAGATTGAACATGTTCGAAACCTGAACTTTAAAGTCAGCGAACAGCCGACAACTTGTTTAGTGCAACAAACGAACACGCCAACTTGTGATATCTCAACTTATTACAACAAACGAACAAACCTTTCAACATTCTAAGCATAAAATGGTTGTTTAACTATTCCACAACGTTTCTTGCAGCATGTGCGGATACACTGTCATGCTGAAACCACACTATGTTGTGTAATGCTATTGACTGTTGAACGCTATCAGATTCGGTTGATTGTTTCAGTTGTGGCATTTTTTAAATCAAAACTAAGCTATTTTTTTAATTATTGTACTACAAAATGCTGTTATATGCAGTTCTCAAATGTGATACCCAGTTATGCCAACCCTAAAAGTATACGATTTTTGTTTTATTTCTTAATATAATTTAGCATAGATTGATTCGTTTTATGTCTACTACTCTTTAAAAGACCAAAAAAGAAGTTAAGAATCACTCTGTATTGCCATCTTCAGAAGAACCATCCTATCTGCAAAATATACAATTGAAAGATGTTGCAGTTTTACACTTTTCAGTATGTCGTGGAATTTTTGAAAACTTGGCTTATCTTCATCTATGAAAAACATAATCAATTCTTTGAAATTTTATTTTTGATTATTTGTTAATATTTCAGGTAAATAAGACATTTTTGTTTGAAAATCATCACCAGCACTCCAGTCCAGGCATCAGGTTATGGCCAGCCAATGGGCTTTGCAGCAAAGAAAATTGGGCCTGCTGGTCTTTGGTTTATTTACTACTCAGTTTTGTGTCTAATAGTAAGGTATCATACAGAGTGTCTAACCAAACCTCTTTCTACTCCCAAGGGTCCACCTGCCAACTGCAGTTCCAAAATTTCAAAAAAATATTCAGAGCAATAGATAAATGACGAGGTGCTATAATACCCAATAACTTGAGCATTAGTGATTCATTAATAACTGCATCAAGCCAGGTAAATAGTCTAGTGAATTTCTAAAAAAATGATATTCTAGACAAAATTTTATTTTCAAGCTTTTAATCAAATATCACAGGGATTTTCTAAATGTAAGAAAACTCACTAAAAAGCTCGTCTTCTAAGCTTTCTTTCAAAACCAAAATCAAGTCATTCGGTTAAATACAACCAGAGATTAATCCGAGTAAACAAAATGATTTCCATGATTATCCAAGAATTTTAATACCAAGAAACTATCAGAATAAATCTGTTTGGACAAATAAAAATTATAGATCTAATATTGTATTGTCTAGTAAAAAGAATTTCAGACAAATCGGAGAAATTGAGGTAAAATTTTGTCTGTGGAATGACCCAGGTAAAAGATGGTGGTTTGAACACTCACTCTGTATAGCAGGAAAAAGTATTGGTCAAATTGAATGGTATTAGTATCAGACAAAAGCTGATTCTATGTTTTCTTAAGGTATGGTTATGTTCTAGTTAGAAAATCCAAAAAATCTTAATCATCGTGTATGTATGTAGGTTTGTTTGTACAAGTCCAAAACTGTCAGAAACTATTAGGAGTTGCGCATTAAATATTTGAATTGTGCATTAGAATTTCGAAAGCATTCAAATGTCCAGTGGGCAATCCTGATAAATGCTGACAGTTTTAGACTGTTGTATGAACAAACCTAACAGTTTCTAAACAATAAAGGGAAGCTTTAATTTTGTAAAAATCGCATACTAAAGATATCTATTTTTTTCTAACCTTATATTATGGAATTCTATACTGTGTACAGTCAATTCATAAAGTAATGTCACAAAATGATTTACATTCTTGTATTTAATGTCTAAATTAACGAAATAAATAAATACTAAATAACATAAATACTAACTTAATAAATTAATCTTGGTTAACCGAGCACTATCTATGAAATGCAAGATTTGCCATTAAATGAGAAATGAAACGGTAAAATGTAAAAACATTTTGCGACATTACTTTATGAGTTGACTGTACAACAAAGTACATGAAGAGTACAGGGGGAAAACGATCTAAGTTACATGAGACCCAAATATGAGTTATACATCATTTCTTATAGTTTCGTTCCTACTTTTTCACACTATGTACTTAAAATTAACAAAAAACCAATCTAAGTCACTGCAATCCACAAATAAAAATAGGTGCTGTATGGAAAAGCGATCAAAGTCAGTGCTTTAAATTGAAATATCTCAAAACTATTTAAATGTGACTTTGATCATTTTCCTCCTATACTCTTCATATGTATGTGTCGTCATTTATTATATATACTGTGTCCCACAAAAGTAATGTCCCAATTTCAATTAATAAATAAAAAACATTTATAAAGTTTTTAATTTTCTTGTCAGGTAGTTCTGTTTGCCAACTACACAATTATTCTGCTAAAGCAGGACTTTCCACTCCTATATGGCAGCAGTCTTTATAAAGTCAGTATCTATTCATCTTTAATTGAGACATTAATTTTGTGGATGACTGTACAGGGCAGCCTAAATTTGAGGTAAATGCAAAGTATCTCAGAAACTAGATGAGCTAGAAAGAAACTGGATATATGTTACTGATCGACTTTTTCACACTTTATTTTTTGGTGCACTCAGAATTTAAATATCTTCTTTTGTTTCCAAATTATAGGCAAAAATTATTTTTAATTTCATCAAGTGGCCATATCGTCGTTATTTGAAAGATTAGAAAACATTGTTCTGGAATTTTTTGTATGACTTGATAGTCTAGAATAAAGTATTTACTCTAAATTTTTGTTTTGTTCAATTATTTTCAAGTTAAACAAAGAAAGGTAATTTTTTTAATGGCAATTATAGTAGGTTTTGACATATCTGAATTCACTGTTTTCTTAGTTTTTAGAATATACAGTAAAACCTGCTAAAATGGAAACTGGTGGGAATATGCAAAATTTCCGCTTAATACAGGTTTCCCCTTTGTCAGGTTTAATTTAAAAAACAGACATTTGATTATGAAAATTCAAACACCACAAACGAAACGTTTTTAACAACCGAACTCGAACTGCTTCTAGCTGCTTTTGTGATAAAAACAGAACTACCCCTGTATTTAGTAGTTATAATAAAAGTTTGAGAAAAGAAATTCCAAAGTCAAATCAATTTTCTTGAGAACAATCATTGTCAGGTAATTAGGACTCCCCTTGGCTTAAATATTTCCACTAACATTGAAAATAATCCTCCTTAAGAAAGTTCTGAATAGTTGAGGGATTATAGATTTCTAGGTATAATTAAGTAATCTGCATTCTAACTGTACATTAACAGATTTAAATTCATAATTTTGTGCATTTTGGGACCGTAATTTAAACTCCGCTTCCGCGTTATAAAAGTTTCCACTTTCGTATGATATAAATGTATACATTCTGGCAGGATCACAAAATAATTCCGCTTTTTGGAGGTTTCCATTTTATACAGGTTCCGCATTTACAGGTTTTACTGTATATGGTTTGCTTATTTATTTTAAATAATAATGAAGCTACAACATTAATATAACTTGCATAATCTATTATACCATGATTTTGAGAGAAACCAAAACAATTGCTTGTTAATAATGTTTTTGTACGGTTGTTCAACCATTATTTGTTTGGATTTTAGTTAACAAGCTTCTTAATAAAAGAATTTCGACCTGGTATCAGCTAGATGGAGCACTGGTGTTCAATAACCTCTTGACAAGGAACTTTTTAAGACATAACTTTACAAATAAGTGAATTTGAACTCACAGACCAATAAATTGGCCCCCAAAATCGCCAAACATCATCTCTCTTAACTTTTATAATAGGGGCTTTTAATGGAAAGGATTTATTTGAAAACTGTCGACCAACTTTGGGAAAATCTTAAAGATCAATACACAATTTTAGCATGATAAATGCTATAAAAAGCAATGTGAGCTGTGTATTCCATCAATGGAACTCAGTATGAATATTCTTTGTGATTTTCTTCTTTTTTGTAATATTTTAATAAGTGGTATATTCAGTAATTGCCTTTTCAATTACATCATGCCTGATGAAAATATTAACTAACTATCATTTTGGTTTCTCTGAAAATCATGGCATGCTACCCAGTAAGCACACATATATCTGATATATAACAATTAAAGCTCATTTGGGTAACATGGTAATGTAACAAAGATACATATAATTTACATATCAGTTACTTTATTTTGTTATATATCCGATACAATCACAAAAGATGTATCTGAGATGTATCATTTACTAGTATCTGTAGCATCAGTGATATGTAAATATTGTAATGTATCTTATATGTATCAGAGACGTCACACTAAAATCTTACAAATGGAGCCATAACTATTTGAACCCCATTGTTAAAATGACAATTTAATTTTAGTTAAACATCTTTTAGTTATTGTAACAATAATGATTTGCTGTAATTGACGAACAACTATAATCTTTATAATACAATACGTTGTTATTTTTTTGGCGTTCCTAGTAGATGGCGCCTTAGTATTTTCATACTGTTAAAGGTTGTATTTGATTTGTATATAACCAGTATGAACCGTGCAAGCATCGACTTTCATTATCTTCCATTGATGGTTCCAAACAAGGACGAAACGATCATCTGAAGGTATTGTTATTATTGTGTATTTATTTATATTATATATACATATAATATATATGTAATAATATATGATATTTATATAAACTTTATTTGTGGGGAGATATGAATTTTGTATTTTATTTATTATAACCGATCCTAGCTTATGTTAATATAACATTTTGATTTTGTTGGTTTTACTAGAGTTTGTGGTCTACATTACAAAACAACATATAATAATTAATTATAGTTATCATACCAATAAGTATTTAGCAATTTCTAATTTGTGTAGTTAACAATATATTTGGTTGTGTCTATATTAATCATACAGTATAGTCAATTTAACCATATTTTGCGTTAGGGTAACGATACTTTTTTTACGTTGTATTATTGTATCAATATAACAAGAAGGAGCATCAAAAGCTTCTTTTCAGAATTGCAGTGTATAATATACGTTAACCGTAATATAAAGGCAAGATCTCAGATACATATCATATATGTATTAACTTGTATCAGATATGTATCGTATATGTATCTAACTTGTATCAGAATCAAGTATCAGATACATATATGATACATCCAGTGACCATGTACTATCTCCTTAAATGTAGGTAACATGTATGTTACCAGTTACATAACATTAAAGCACTAAGTAACAGTTGTTCTGTTATATATACAGATCAGCTATGTAACTGTGTTTACTGGGTAGATTATGCAAATTATATTAGCATGTTTATGTTTTTGTTATTATTTAATATAGCAAGCCATATGTATTCTAAAAAACTCATAAAAGAGCGAATTCAGATATGTCAAGACCTACTATGACTGTCATTTACAAAAATTATCTTTTTTGTTATAACTCGAGAACAAACAAAACAAAAGTCTAGAGTAATTACTTTATTCCAGACATCAAGCCATACAAAAAATTCCCAAATAACTTTTTTTCTATTTTTTCAAATAACAAAGATACAGCCACTTTATGAAATTCAAAAACATCAATTTTTGCCTATAACTCAAAAACAAAAGATATTTAAATTCTGATTGCACCAATGAACTGAGTAGGAAAAAATAGATCAGAACATCTATTCAACTCTTTTCTAGCTCTTCCAGTTTCAGAGATATCCTGTATTTATCTTGAATTTGAGCCGCCCTGTACTTCTTTGGGTTAAGAGAATTTCACAACAAATAATTGAATAATGCCAAAATAGTTAGTCCTTGTAAAGCTAATTGTAATCAGCAATGAATTGGACTAAGAAAATAAAAATATCAAGATGTACAAGGTGTTCCATTAAAAACAAGAGTTTTCAAAATAATAAATATAGTACAGTAGTAAGTTAATTTCATAAAATCTCTATTAAAATACAATAAGATTTTATGTAATTTTAAGTTGTTCCATTTGATACGAGAAAGAAAGGCAGCTTTTGTCCTAATATCTGGTGCTGTTCCAAATGGCCCAATAGAGAGAATTAAAACAATGACCTACCAAGATTTGAATAATATAAGGCATTATTGGGATTTAAATTAAGTGCTTCAAGAAAATGTTTCTCAGCCTTTTCAAACTGTTGCACTTTTCCCAGAGTATTTGCTATACTAAAATGTAAAGCTGCCGATATTGGATTGTGCATAAGAGCAGTCTTTCCCAAATCTAAGACTTCATCATATTGCTTCAAACTATCTAAAAGGACTAGCATGTTACTCCAAGCTGCTGTATGTGTTGGACGAAAAGATACAGCTTTTTCCCAAGCTTTCAATGCTTCTTCATTACGTTTTAAATCCAAGTACTTAAAATTTGAAAGAAATTAACATCACCAAAATAAATTATTAGAAATTAACAATGTACCAGATTCCCTAGATTATAATAACAATCAGGATACCTTCTTCTAAATGATATTGCTGTTAAATAACAATGTTCTGCTTCTTCAGACTGATTTAAATTCGTTAAAACAATTCCTAAATTCATCCATGCAGCAGCAAAATTAGGTCTGCAATAATATTACATAAGATTTATGCTTATTACATACATAGTTAAAATTACCTGATCTCTAAAGCTCTTCGCAAAAGAACTTCTGCTTTATCAAATTGCTTCTCTTCTCTCAATAAATTTGCCAAATTATTCATTGCTTGTTCATAAATTGGATTTAATTCTATTGCTTTCATGTATTCTTCAACAGCTAGTGCTTTTTTATTATTGTCTGCAGCAACTTTCGCAACATTGTAGTGAACTTTTGCATTTAAAGGGCAAACTTTTAAAGCAGAATTAAACAGATTTTCTTCCGATAGCCAATCTATATTTCTGTGTATAGTTCGTAATGCAAATATTACACAACAGGAATAAAAAAGTATATTAAATTCCTACAAAGATATTTGGTAATTAATTACTAACAGATTAAAGGAACTTAGTTTTAATTTAAATTGTACTTTACTGTATTCACTATTCACACTTACTTATATGTTTAAGAAAGTTACTTACATTCTGATGACTTTTGAAGTATCTTGACAATTTCTTAAAACCTATCACAACAAGTAATATAAAACCAAGGCTTGGTAAAAGTAGAACTCGTTCTGCTATCACAAAACCAACTTTTAAAAATAGATTTGATGCTGGTAAAAATGGGCATACTATAAAAGATACAGCCATGATTGTAGAATATGTATACCTAAAACTGTTAAATACTCATAAGACACAGTTATATAACTACTTTTAAGAAAATGGTCATATGAAAGCAATTACCACACATTTAGTGCTGCTCAAATAATCATTAATTAATGATTAAATTTTTCATTAAAATCAGAATTTTGTATTTGTATGTATAAACTGTCATATCAAATAATTTCAGAAAAAAGTTCATATCACACTGTAAAATCTTTGATTTATTTTTAACACAGAAATTTTTCGAAAGATTCTATAAACAGATAAATTTGTAAAATTTTATGTATATTTCTCTCCTTTTTACTACAACAGAAGAGCCACAGATTTTTCCTTATTGGCTTTAGTATTATTAATAATTAAATCTTGTATTAATTCAGAATCTTCAAGTTATTTCAATTTCCTTAATACAACCCTGCATTCTTTCCAGAATATTTCTCAAGACATTTGTAATTTTTACATTGACCTATGTAAGTAAATTTATATTATTTGGTTACGTTTATGACTTGACGTCTTACTGACTATAATGATCAATTGAGCATGTTTAAAAGTTTCTTTATATGTACAGGCCGGCATTTGTAGAAAGGCATTTAGGTATATGCAGAAGACAGACAAAGTGAATCTGTGTGTGGTAGAGATGAAGGTATTGCAAATAGCGAGAGTACATTCAGGGTAATAACAAAATATTTCAAAACACACTGTAGGAAACTAAAAATACTCAGTTTTGTATACAACTTTTATTATTTTATAAAATGCGTGTTGTAAATTGTTTACACATTTACCTTCAGATCTTCCGATCTTTTTTTCAATTTAGTAATAAAAAAATCAAATAAAACACGTTAAACACAAATAAATTAATAAAACCAAAATTCAAAAAGCAAAACAATCAAGTAACTAAATTAACATTATAAGACTGTGTACACTTTTTTACTGGAAGTTTCAGGTTGTGGAGATGAAACCTTTTGATGAATGTCATTCTGGCAATTCTTCTATCGCCGAAATATAACCGTCTTCATCAGATGTTTCTATGTCACTATCATCACTATTTTCACTTAAATTAATTATCAATTTGTCCACCACTTATCAACCATGGGTTCTTTTTCTATAAACTCTTTCAATTCGTTTTGAGTGCACAATTTGATTTCCAGTTTTTTACAGTGAACTTCTCAAAAAATTCCTCACATAATTTTGTAACCTCGTCCATACTAGATTTTACATTTCTGGAAGACACATATGACTTCATTGCTGCCCACAGCAACTCAATAGGGTTAAGATTAGGATGATAGAGTGGCAATCTTAGTACATCGTGACCTGCATCATTCAGTAACTTGCCAATTTTGAACTGTTTATATTTTGGTCTACATAATTTGATGATGTACAGTTCTGGTTTCAACATGTTTTCATCAAACGAGATCTGCAGTCTCTTAGCCACTTTTTCATGACATCCTTTGGAGGATGAAGTCAGACACTTGTCAACTTGCTTATTATGATAAGGGGTATTATAAATAAGTAATACGCTGTTTGGTAGTAAATTTGGCAAAAGCTTTTCCTTAATCCATTTTTCATAATTATCATAGTTCATTTCATTATGATAATCCCCTGTGCTGCAATTCAATTTTCATCTAACATAACATCCCAGTATAAATTCTTCTTCACCTCCAGCATTAAGAATAATTAGTAGAGATCCCTTAGAAATTGATTTTTTTATACCTTCATTGGATGTGTTGCTGCATGCTTTCTCCTGAGTATGGGAAGAATGTATATAAGTTTCATCCATATAAATGATAGGTCGTCATTCTTCTTGGTATTTTCTCATCTTTCTTAAAAAATTAAAATAATGGTTTTTCACCTTTTTCAATTTCCTCAGTCTCCTTAGTGATACAATTTATGGTCCGCAAACTCATGCCAGTAGCAGCAGAAACTCATTAGAATGGGGAATTGATAAAAGAAACAAATGAAGCAATGTTAAATATACAAAACAATTATGGTTGTGTTAGCATTATTTCAGCAATATTGCTGGAATGTAAAATACATTAATTACTACAACAAAACTTATGTTTGATATAATAAATACGTAACTGAAAAATACTTATTTTACTTACCTTTGAGAATGGTATTATGGGTGCACCAGCATCGGCTTCTCTCTTCATAAACTGTAGTATAGAGTTTATAATTTTCTGGCTTTTACTGCCCAAAGCATATTTAAACTTAAACAATACACTAAACAATAGTCTAAAAGCGCTAATTTAAACAGTCTTAGATAGAAACACTAAATTAACAATAATATAAAACAAATATAACACAACCTAACTTATAAATTAAACAAAAACAAAAAACTTGGCAAAGATGCTTTTTACTGTGATTGTCTCGATATAAACACCACAACGAAGTTAAGACAAATGAGCTCCCAACTACTACACCTACACTGTCCAGTACACACTGTCAAGCCAAATGCCTTTCTACAAACGCCAACCTGTAGGTAGTTGCTTAAACTGAGTTTTAAACTATAAAAAGAACCTTTTAGATATTTTTCCAATAAAACAAGATTAAAACTCTTATATTATTTAAAAGAAATGTCTTACCTAATTTTTTCCTTGGAAATTCGTAAAAATGTGTATAAAGAAAAAATTAAAAAACACCAAAAGCATAACACAAATGCTATTCTAAAATCACAAATGTTATCTAATAATGGAACACAACCCATGGACCAGTCAAAACACAGCCATTCTGGCCAGATTAACAATAAAAAGTTTAAAAAGTAAATATAATTATATGTTAAAATCTGAAAAATCGACATTAGCAATTTCATTTATAAATTAAAAAGAATTACCTTTGTAAAACTACTATTAGAAAAAGCAGCTGGATTATCTGCAGTTGTAAAATTAGGTCCTTCGAAATTCATCACTTTGAATCGCAAATATAATATACACAATCCTGATATTGCTAGGCCTATTGTGCGATATATGAAATACGACTTTTTCACTGTGCACCATGATATATTATTTTTCCAAAACTTATTACACAAAACGTCATGTATACAACATATACTCTGAAATTAAATAATGTACACATACCTAACTACAACATTAGTTTAAAATACTTACTAAAGCTGTAATTGCAGTCTCTTTGCATAATGTAGCAGCAAAAATAAAAATCACAACTAGAACAAAATATTTATGAGATCGTTGTTTAACAACTTTTGTATTATATAATAAAAATGAAAATAAAAACAATAATGAAGCTAAAATATCTGCTCTTCCCACAATACCCGCAACTACTTCTGTGTGGATAGGGTGAACAGTAAACATTATAGAACACAGAAGGGCAGTGTCATCTTCACTATTCTTACTTCTTAAAAGTAACTTATATATTGGTAATGTGGTTACACATAATATTATGTATAGAAACACATTTGTTGCATGAAAATGTAATTCATTCAGTTCAGAATTAGCAAACAAGACATTTAATCTAAAGACACAAGAATTAGATTGATTACAAAACAGTTAAAAATTAAAACCCTTACCTATAAGTGAGTATTGCTAGGGGGCGATATGATTTATGGCTAATATTCAACGAAATATCTGTACCCCAAAAATCATTTTTAAATATGCTTAGAATTGGTGTCGTTGGTAAAACATCTTTATTTTTAACAACAGCTTCTGTATCATCAAAAACAAACGTTCCTAATAAAGTATTTACATAACAAATTAAAGCTGTAATAGCCACTATAAAATATTTATAGAGAGATCCTAGAAGAGGATATAGTACACTATAAATTGATTATTATATAAATTGAAAACGCCCTGTTTTACCATTTTGCTTGGTTTCTATAGGTTTCATTCTATAATTTTAAATTATTTTCATTTCAATTGGTTTTGTTTAATAACGCCGCTGTCCGCATACATAACCTCTATGATTTAATATTTATAATCCTATTGACGTTTCTTCGATAAAGTATTTGTAATGCACAAATTTAGTATTTCCTACCATTTCGATAAAATGTTGTTATGAAAAAAAGTGGCCCTAAAAGTGGGTGTAACTTTTTGCTGATTCATCATTATTATATTTAAATGTATTGTATTATTGATTTCATCAATTTTTAGAATACATAGACGATATTCATAATTTCCATCAGTACTATAGAGCTGTATAATCAAAATTACTCTTTACAAAGAAAAACCAGTAATTGTCAATAAATTTAATAAATTATATATTACTGTTTCTTTAAAGACATCAAGTCTTTAAAGATACATCTTTTATTAGAATTCAATAAAATAAATCTAGGTTTATCACGATTAACTGTGGAAGTTTCGCTGATAAAATCATTGCATGACCTCCTAGTAGACTTCAATGTGACCTTGTGTTTTTTTGATAATTACACTCCGAATAGGTATTAAGTGACTTTCATAAACTAGTATATTAAAATCGCTGTAAAACCCGCATTCAAAACCAATATCTCGTTAGTTGTTATCCTATTTTATAACCAACAGGTGGTTTCAAAATGTCTAAAAGGTGAGTCTGCAGAATTAAAATAATTTTTAGATTTTACGTATAATTTTTTTCATTCTCATTACATGAATAAATGATATTTGATATATGATATGCTGCAACATTTACATCAATTATATGTTTATAAGATACATATCTATTTAGCATTGAATAATTCAACAGTTAATCAATCACTAGTATAATACAAAAACAATATTTTAATATTTGTATGTTTTTATTTTCTAATTTATTGAAATATACTGTAAAAAAAGGGTAGATTAGTAAGGGCCTAGCAAGAATTGAGAAAATTTTGAAAAATAGGCCAGAACCGGCTTGGCTCAAAATGTCAATGTTAGTAGGTCAGGGTCACCCACACAATTTCTATTCCTTTTTTTATACATATAATGACGCTGCGAAGAAGAATTACATCATAGATATTATTGTGTAGTTGCATGTTATACCATGATTAGAGTTTCTTTAGTTTTTAAATTGTTTAATTATAGTATTATGGTTAAATATGAATGTTAAATAATTAACTACTTGTATTCTTGATTTAAAATAAATAAAATATAATAAAAACATTAGCAGTGTTGAGAGGAGGGTAGCTGTCCTTTCACAACTTTGTTAATCACAAGCATTTTTTCTAAGTAGGCAAAAACAGCAAAAACCAAACTGAAAATGAAAACTAATCCTGACCAGCATATCGCCAAGTCCGCTAATGCATAATTATG
>VTPC01003595.1:18210-48199 GCA_011009095.1 Ignelater luminosus | reverse complement strand
TTTTTCTACATATTTTTCCGATTTCTTTCAATTTAACAATTCATATAGTTTCCTAATCAACATATGATGGCATACACGTCTTTATTTTATTAACTCCTTATCTTCCTTTCTATTTTCTTACTTTCATCCAACTCGACATTTTTAATAACATGTAACCTTTGCAGTTTTTAATGATACAAGCGTAAATGTCTGGTTTTTTTTTTAGAGTGGGAGATATAGGCCTAATTGGTCTTGCCGTAATGGGTCAAAACTTGATTCTAAACATGGCTGACCATGGCTTCACGGTTGTTGCTTACAATAGAACTGTTGAGAAAGTACACCACTTTCTAGCAAATGAAGCAAAAGGAAAAAGCATTGTTGGTGCAGAATCTATCGAAGATCTTGCATCTAAATTAAAATCGCCAAGAAGAATAATGATGTTGGTAAAGGCAGGAAGTGCAGTTGATAGTTTTATAGAACAAATTATTCCATACTTGGATAAAGGTGATATAATAATAGATGGCGGAAATTCTGAATACACTGATACACAGAGACGATGTGCTGAACTTGAAAAGAAAGGATTTCGTTTTGTTGGTTCTGGTGTGTCTGGAGGAGAAGATGGTGCTCGTTATGGGCCTAGTTTAATGCCTGGAGGACATAAAGAAGCATGGCCTTACATTAAACCAATATTTCAAGGTATTGCTGCTAAAACTGATGGTCAACCCTGCTGTGATTGGGTTGGTGAAGATGGAGCTGGACACTTTGTTAAAATGGTTCACAATGGTATAGAGTATGGAGATATGCAACTTATTGCTGAAATTTATCATCTTATGTTAGCAATTGGTCTTAATCAAGCTGAAATGGCTGATATATTTGAGGAATGGAACAAAGGAGAGTTGGATAGCTTCTTGATTGAAATAACAACAGATATTTTAAGATACAAGGATACTGATGGTAAGTAACTTTTTACTTTTAAAAATGAGTCATGAATGAAAAGAATAAAAAACATGACCTAACTTGATTTACTATAACTGTTTATGATTTTATTTTATATTTTTTTTTATTAGTCAAATCAGCAATGGAGCATCTTATACTGTTGAAAGCAGCACAGAAAAAAAGATGTAAATATCAAATACAGTATCCATAAGGGTAAACCTGATGATGGTTTCATGAAACCTAAATGTCAGTTGACAATTCTGACAATCTAAGTTATCAATCATAAAAAACTGCCTTAAGAGTGTTTTATTATATTTTTGAAATTCCCAATAATAAAGAAACTAGAGACGAAAAAACCTAAATCACTATTTTGCCTTTTTTTTCAACCGTAAGTTGAAAACAAAAGAAGTTAGCATGAATTTCTCTTTAGATTATTAATCAGTATTGTAGATCTTTTATGAAAAAAACTTTCAAATTGTAAATGCCAAAACATCACATCTCTGATATAAACAAATATGGAATAATAAGCAACTTTTCCACATCAAAAACTTTAATTTAATCCCAATTGAAGTTTAATCTTGATTTCTGAAGATTTAAACACAAAGAAACTTCAGAAATATGCCTTTGTTTAGTATAAAAAAAGTAAAAATTATAGTATGTGAAGGATTGCATTGTAACTATCTTTAGGTAGACAGAATTCTAGTATGTCGGGTGAAGGGAAATTCCTAATGTTAGATTTTACTAGGTTAAACGATTGCAGCAGGTAATTCAAATCTTAAATCAAACTAGAAAATAATAATAATAGTAAAATAGGTAACACAACTTTTTACTAGTTCACAAAATATCATAATATCTAGTATGCCAATTTGGCAAGTTGTTTTATTAAACTGCGTTTTGTAATTTATTGCTGTTTTTATTTTATTAAGAAAATAAAAGATTTTTTTCATTTATTATTAATCCCAATATTTGTAATAAAAAAGGAATTGCATAATATACTATAACGTACTAAAAATCATGCTATCAGAATCCCACAACGACAAAATATATGATAATTATAGTTGACAAACTTTCCATGTACAAGTACAGTGCATTTATTTAATCTTTTTTCACTCATCACTTTAATAAGTTTAATTACTTTAATGAACATTAAACAGTACCTAAAAATAAAATTATTATATTTCACTGTTTCAATTACTTGTACGATTTTAAGAAGCACTAGAATTTCATGTTCACAATCTTAACAGTAAAAATTCTTAATGCCTAAAGACTTACAGATTTTTATCCAGAATCTTATTAAATAGAGCAGTAAAGGCCAGGCGCCTACTTATTGGTCTGAATCAGCATGTGTTAAAATATGGTGTACCATAAGGAAGTAACCTAGGCCCAATACTGTTTCTGTTTTATATTAAACTTCAGAAATTTGCTATAAGAACAATTTGTAATCTAAGATAGCACGATCCTTGTAGAACAGCATTTAAAGACAAAGAGATATTGACTATGACAAGCTTATACATTTATAAAATATCACAATATACAGAAAAGCACTTGAACTACCTTGACAACTTGATATACATTGTCATGACGTGAGAACCAAAACTCAACTCAAACTACCAAAGGTGCAGAAATCAGCTTTTAAAAACGGTCCAGTTTATCAAGGCATCAAAATGAACAAATTACCAACACCCATTAAAAACAGGAATATTTAACAAATTCAAAAGATTATTGAAATAATTAGAAGAATCTTTCAACTGGAATTCATAGGAGCTCATTTGTGCTTTCCCTATTTCTCAACTAGGATTCATAGAATCATTAAATTAAACAATTAATACTTAGCGATTCTTACAATTAGTCTACTCCAAAATTTCAAAATATAAGGTGCCCCAACGAAAACAAAACAGACTGAATAACTCCCACAAAAATAATTTTTCGAAAAAAATGCAAAAATACGTCGATTTATATCAGGAGGGGGACATTTTTGACGTACAATTTGAACCCTAAACTACAATCCTCTACTGGGAGGGGGGGCGGCACATCATTAGAAAGGCCTTTCAGTTCTCCCTATTGCCGTATTTGAATTTCAAATTAAAACATATCTGTCTAGGGGTGTGTTATACAACCCTCCACATAATTCCAGAATTTTGGAGTAAACTAACTAGCATCCAATTGCATAAAGCATTTTTAAAGTCGTTACCGATCTAGCAATCTGGTTGATAAATTCTAAGTTGACATTGTGTTCTACTACTTCTAATTGGTTAATGATGTTCTTAACTTGACAATACAGTTAGGAACGCTTTATGCAACTGGGACAAGAATCTTTAATTATTGGTTGTATTAAAAATTCCCAGTCGTCCCATTTTGCCTCCTTGCACACCTGCGATAACTCTTGATACAGCCCTCACCATAAGTATAAAATATTTGATAGCAAGAGACATCTCCCCACAACGCTCCTATCGACCACCCGACCGCATGCCTTTGGGCACCAACTCTCCTATGTTGTATCATCAAATTCGATTTTCAGGTGCAAGAAGTGCGTATTGTACTTTTTACGTATGTATCATTACCTTTTCTTTACGGTGGTTATTGTTTTGAGTGATTGGACGGACAGTTCCGGCATGAATGATGAAAAACCAAATATAAGCAATTCACAAGAGATTTCAAAATTCTCTATCTTCGAAGTTCTTTCTGCTGTTTTAATCAGATTTAGAGGTGAAATGCACAAAGGTTTGGGAGAGCTACATGCATGCCGAAACTCAGCATTAATTACCCAAGAATAACGGCGCTAGAAGGGATGAATGGATGCAACACCCTCCCCCACTCAGGTTTCGAGGGTTTTTTTGAAAAGATTCGAAAAAATTAAAGTGCATCTACAGCAGATTTGTCTTTCTAGTTCAAAGGGTGTACATATCAGGACCATATCTGCACAGTTTTCAGTTTCTTGCATTTTCAACCTGGAAGATGACCTTGTAGATAAAAAGTAGCCTTTTCTGTTTCCCATTCTACAGCGCCTACGAGACTAGCAACTACACTTTCCTAGGGTCTCGGAGAACTACTTCAGAAAAGTCCAAAAGAAGACTAATTACATTTTTTTTCCAATTCACCTCAAAGATAGACGCACGCTACTGGTATCCACCTAAGCTTCTTGTTGATGACGCCCTTTAGTTTAAAAAAAATGTCACCTCAATCGGACCATAATTAAGCAAGTTACAAATTGTTTAGGTGGGCATCGTAAAGACCACGAAAAAAAGTGCAAAGTTGACCGAATAGAATCGGGTCTTTTCCAGTAGGTAGGGTTGGTGGGGGTTGTAAGATTTGCAAAATGCCTGAACGGTTGTTGGAAGAAATTCGGGGTTTCTTAGTTTACTACCAACAATCTGTTTCATTGGCCGATAACACTAGCAAATCTACGTCAAATGGCAAAAAAACCAGATCCCTATCCCTTATAGTTTCTGAGTTAGGAGCCCTCCTAGATTTGACTTGTTGCGCCCTCTAGCGGCCGAGTTATAGGAAGTGGGAAATCGATTCGAGCGGCATTGGACACAGGTAAAGACACTCAATCGGGGTGTTAAATGCTGTCTCGCTAACACCTACTACAACACTTCTTACGATTCACCCGCTAGAGGATGTAACAAGTCAAACCTAGGAGGGTTAGGAAACTCAGTTTTATTCTCTTTCCAATAAGTGCATCTGCTTCATTATTCTCAAGATGGTGGTCCCTCAGTAAAAATTCAATTTATTTATTACGATCAGTACTAGTTTTAAAAGTTCATTGAGCAACTACCATTTTGAAAATAATGGAACCAATAAGCTTATCTGAAAGATAATAAGTCTGAGTTCCGTTAGTGATAATAATAAAACTGAGGAATTGATATTTACAAAAATGAGTTATCATCAATTTTTCTCAGGAAATTGAGTGGAAAAGGAAAACAAACAGGTTTTTAATGTTAACCCTTTTTCAAAGTAACATTGAGACTATTGTTTGCAGTTTACAGGGTAGTTGATAAATTCTCAAAAAGAAATGCCAAATCATGGCCCCCCTGTTTTAGGGAAATTGAGCATTCTTGAGGTTATTTTAAAATAAAACAGAAACAGAATTTAAAGCGAAATCAGGCTATTAAGGAATATATACAGTTACGGGGTGCTATTTAAAAATATGATATCATTTCAATATCCCAAATTTCAAAACTCTATTCCAAAACAAATGACAGACTGTTAACACCCTGTATATTTTAATTTTATACAAATATTTTTGTTTTAACTTAGAAATACTGAAAGTGATTAATATAGCAAAAGATTATTATAGCCTTCCATATTATTATGTCTAGCAATTTTCTAATAATGGCATTAATTCAGAGATTATCTTGTGAGTGTTGTTGAGTTTTTCTAAGTATCATTTCTGTTTTACAGGAGAATATTTATTGCCAAAAATTAGAGATGCTGCAGGCCAAAAAGGAACTGGTAAATGGACAGCAATAGCAGCCTTAAATTATGGAATCCCTGTCACTTTAATTGGTGAAGCCGTTTTCAGTAGATGTTTATCAGCTCTCATTGATGAACGACATCAAGCTAGCAAACAATTGCCTGGACCAGAAATTAATTTTACAGGGGACAAAACACAGTTTGTTAAAGATTTACAACAGGTATTAACTGCAAGTTTAAGGTTGTCTTAAAATATTTAACATTTTCATTGTTTTTAGGCATTATATGCAAGCAAAATAGTATCTTATGCACAAGGTTTCATGTTATTAAAAGAAGCTGCCAACGTGCATAAATGGACATTGGATTATGGTTCAATTGCTCTAATGTGGAGAGGAGGTTGTATCATTCGTTCAGTTTTTCTTGGTCAAATAAAACGGGCATTTGATAAAGATCCCAATTTAAGCTCTCTTCTTCTTGCTCCATTCTTTTTGAAAGCTATTACTAAAGCTCAAAAAGGATGGCGCAATGTTATTTCAACTGCAGTTAATTTAGGCAAGTTTAATTTTACTAATAATTTGCATTACAGTGGTAATTATTATTGTGGATATTCTTATAGGAATTCCTACAGCAGCACTATCAACAGCTTTAGCATTTTATGATGGATATCGATCAGAAAGATTGCCAGCTAACCTTTTACAAGCACAACGAGATTATTTTGGAGCTCATACATATGAATTATTAGGACAAGAGGGTAAATTTGTTCATACAAACTGGACTGGACACGGAGGAAATGTTTCGGCCACTACTTATGATGCCTAACAAATTTGACATTGTTATTGTTGTTCTTAGACATATTGGTATTTTCTTGCATTTTATATAGTACTATTATAATATACACAAAGCAAAACAATATATCAACATAAAAATATTTATTTCTTTGTTTTATTGCTACAATTTCAATAGAAAATCGTTATTATGGACAATAATTAAGAGTATAAAAACTGATAACAATAGTATTAGTAATGTAGTTCACTATAGTATGGTAGAAGAAATTTATAAATGGCAATCAGTAAAGAAAATTTTTTAACTTACTTGGCAGTTAAAATTAAATGGGAAGATTAGTAGCTACTGCATAAAACTTGTATTTTTTTAAACAACTACAACAAATTGGATTTAGTATTTTTATATGAAACACAGCGTATAAATGATATGATGCAGTTGAGAATTTAACAAAATAGACTAACTTGGCACAAAAAAAATCTTACCTATAAAGCATTAATTAAAATGTTAAAGCCACCACCAGACACTAAAAGCAAGCAATGATAAAGTACAGGAAAAAATAAAGAAATATTAAAAGCTTTGGTATGTAGAATATGATAAGACATGTTTAAATATTTGGAATAATAAGTCTTCTTTTACAACAGACTATTGCTTGATTGATAGATTTTACAATAAAACTTAAATAAATTCTTGTACAAATATCATCATTCATGTGTGCCTACATGTAAAAACAATTAACCATAACCAAGATAATTTGTAAAAAATTGCCTTGATGATATTATAACCTCAAATTTGTATGTTTTATAACAACTTTTAATATTTAACTGTTAGTTTCTGAAACTTAACATAAATGATATAGTTATTATTCATTTACTGATGAATGATAGTGAAATTAGAAACACAGTAGTTTGATTGGCACATGATCGACATGCTGATTGGTTGAATTGCATGCTTGTTCTAACGACACTGTAAATGCCATTTAACAGTAATGTTATTTTTCAGATTTCTAGTGCAAAATATAAGCAAATGACATTTCAACGCAATTATTAAGTAAAATAAAAATGAGGTTATAATATTTATACTTAAAATTAAACAACACAGCTTAAGCCTTCGCAACTTTCCTAACCATGTAATTCAAGATACCACCATGTTGGTAGTAAGTTAAATCGACTTCTGTATCAAATCGCAGTAAGACTTCAAAGCTCTTTCCAGAATCAACAGTAACTTGAATATGTTGGCCAGGTTTTAGATCAGCTGGAAGATCAATGTTGTACAGTTCACGACCAGTAAGTCCCAAACTTTCCGCATTTTCTCCTGGTAAAAATTGTAAAGGCACAATACCCATTCCTACCAAATTAGAACGATGGATTCTCTCATATGATTCTGCTATTACTGCACGTATTCCCTGTAAAATAAAACAAAAGTAAATAATCAAACCTCATTCTAGATATTTTATACCTAAATTGGATGTTTTGTAATAATAAATCTTTTTTTTTGTCAATAATCTTTTAAAATCATCCTATTTATTATGTGTAATAAGAATAACCATAACCAGTAATTAAACTTTATTTATGTCTGGTCTATACAGTTTTCTTTGATTTTAGCTTTTTAAAAAAATTAATGCAACAAAAACACTTACAGCAAATGTTCAAAATGCTGAAATGATACAAAGAGTACAGTTGAATTTTTTGTATCGCTTAAATCGTAAAAGGGGATCAATTTCAACATTATGCTGTAGGTGTTTTTGTTGCATTAAATTTAATTATTAAGATAGTTTTTGTTTTATTAATCTTTTGAATGTCAATCAACTTTACATTAGTTACATTACAACTGCAATGCATGGTGTGAACAAATCAAAATAATTTTTTTCTGCCTAAACTAAGGCAGATAGTAAAATTGAATAACGGATAAAAATGTTTGAAATAAGAATATCTGCCTGTGGAAGAAAAAGTTTTAAAAGATTGACCTAAGTGTTAAAAAAATAAGAACTTCTTTGCATGTGGTTGGTCAGCTTTGATCACTTACATAACCCCCATAAGCAAAAAAATTATGCCAAAAAAATCCTTTTTTTCAATATGTATTCACATCCCCCATTTTCATCACTAAAAGCAATTTTTTGTTATTTAAAAAATTAGAGATTTTTGAAGGATCTTTGACGTTCAATAGCGTCTTAACGAAGCACTTTTGGATAGAGGTAAGTTTGGTTAAATCATCCTATTTTAGTCTCAAGAATATATGATAACATTCTGTACAGACCATTTAGAGACACCCTGTATATTGGATAATTGTTGCCTTCCCACAATAAAATACCTAAATAAATAAATTAACCAAAACTATTAAAGTTGTCTGTTTCAACTAATAAACTTCGTATACAATGAATTGGGGATTGTATGTATAATCTGTATAACTTACCAATAAGTATGGTCCCTTTGCAGCCCAATCACGACTAGAGCCACTGCCATAATCTTTACCACAAATTAAGATAAGCGATGTATTATCCTTTTTATAACGTTCGGCACAATCAAACACATCCATCTATAAATTAACATTATAAATAGATAATAATAAAAATAACACACAAGAATTACCTCTTCATTTGTAGGAATGTAAATTGTTCTTGGTGCAGCTTTATTGAGGAATTTATTAACAAGACGAATATTAGCAAAGGTACCTCTAGCCATAATAGCATCATTTCCACGTCTTGATCCATAAGAATTGAAGTCTTTAGGGGTTAATCCTCTTTGGGCTAGATAACGAGCAGCAGGACTGTTTCGTCCAATTGATCCAGCAGGACTAATGTGATCTGTTGTAACAGAATCACCCAAAAACAGTAATACACGAGCATTTGAAACTGCCTTGCTAGGTGGTAATTCTTTGGTCATGCCTTCGAAGAATGGAGGTTTCTTTATGTAAGTAGAGCTACTATCCCACGGATACAATTTACCAGATGGTGCGTTTAAGTTTTGCCAATTTGATGAACCAGTCTCAATTTTAGCATAAACTTCTGCAAACATAGCTGGAATGACATGTTTTTTTTCTATTTCTTGTATTTCATTTCGTGTAGGCCAAATTTCTTTCAAGTATATAGGAGTTCCATCTGGTCGATGACCTAATGGATCTGTTTCAAAATCAATATCTACAGTTCCAGCTATTGCGTATGCAATGACAAGTAATGGACTAGCCAAGTAATTTGCACGGGTATTTGGATGAATACGTCCTTCAAAGTTACGATTACCAGAAAGAACACCACAACAAACTAGATCATTCTTTTCTATTGCATTTGCAATATTCTCATCAATGCTACCACTATTACCAATACAAGTCATACATCCATATCCAACAATATCAAAACCTAATTTTTCCAATGCCGGAATAACACCTGATTCTTGTAAATAATAAGTAACCACACCAGAACCTGGTGAAAGACTTGTTTTTATGTATGGTGCAACAGTGAGTCCAGCAGCAACTGCATTCTTAGCTAGAAGACCAGCTCCTAACATTACACTAGGATTGCTTGTGTTGGTACATGATGTTATGGCAGCAATTATGACACTACCATGTTTGAGTTGGTATTGAGTTCCATTATACATAAACTTGGATGAGTTATTTAGCTCATTTTCTGCAATTCCAAAACCTTTGAAGCTAATCTGCAAATAAAACAAAAAAAAATTAAAAAATTTTAAAATGTAAGATTACAAGAATCGTATGGAATTAATTATTGTTACTAAAATGAGAAGCAAACTTAAAGATGTTCAAAATGTTGACTAATGAACTTTTATTATTATCTTTTTAATAAATATTACTGTTGGCAATTTATTCCTTTAATCTTAACTTTCTAATGAAGCATTTTAAGATGAACATGTTTTATAAGAACTTTCTCATTTGCCTTGATGATTTCATATGGCCAGTTCAACCTTTTTTAAATATTCTGTATAATTAGTACCAAGAGAAAAATAAAACAGATACACAAGGTGATTGCTCGTTGCCAAGGTGATCTTCAGTACATCTTCAATCTCTATTCAACAAAGTCCAATTTGATTATTCATTGAAGGTAGTTTGCCTTTCTAAATTCTAAATGCTTTCAAACTATTCTATTTGTTTTATCAATCCTCAGTTATTGCACGTTTCGATTTATTTAGACTGGCTGCTTGGGCTCTACAACACTTTCTCTCTTCAGAACCCTTATCCAAGAAAAATCAAAGCTGATAAATCAGAAGACTTGCTAGTCAACTATAGATCTGTTATTTTTCCAAAATTGCATTTAAGAACAAAAGTTAAATGTTGAGCTACAAAAAAAGTAGGTAATGGAATTCTTTTTCTTGTGTAAAGCTACATATGTGTTTGGTAACATCAAACAACTTCTGCTTAAACCAAGAAGTTATAATCAGACCAACAAAATTCCAACCTCTCTGTAGAAGGCTTTATTTTGTGATCAAACCAAAGTTGCCATGAGGTCAAGCAGCTGATTTCTGTCAAATCATTAAATATCCCTGGGTCAAAGAACTTAAAAATGCTAATGTTGTTGTTATGTCTCAATTTGTAACTCGATGCCATGGAAGCATTATTATGGTTATCAGTCAGAGTTGTCAGTTTAGATTATCTATTCAATGTTATGTATTCTGTGTGATACTTTTTATTTTGTTCATATTAATAAACTTTTCAATACTGAAATACACGTGTTAATTTCATAATTCAGACATCACAGTTGTTTTCGAGTATTATTGTATGAAATGTTTTGGAAATGAGCACAATAGATTGCTGAAGATAGGTACGAGAAGTTCCTATAAAACTCAAGGTATAAAAATTATAATTCATAAGAGACAACATGTTACAAGATTTATTGGAATCAAGCATCATACATTGAACCAGAAGATGTTGAGGAGTTGACGGTGGTGATATTGAGCACAAATGCATACCAGTATAGTCATTTCTATAGAAATAAGTTTAGGAATGTTCAGAAAAAATATAGAATCTACTGGTATGCCATACCACTGCATACTGTCTCACTTCGATTACTGCCTATGCTGTGATGTACAGTGCGGTCCAATTTCAATGGGATTAAATGGGTAACTTTCTTATTAGCACAGATAAATAAGAACGGCTTAGGTACTCGTGACCTCGTTTGTCATGCTTATTCCATTACCGTTGCCAAAAATAGGCTGCCGGAGTCTGTTTTTTTCCCTAGAGAGAAAAAGTGAAAAATGGCCGCTTTCTTCAACTTACTATAACTCCTTTATTTTTAAAGCTAGAACAAAATCATTGTAGCATTGTTGAGGCACTTTTTAACGTAGAATTCAATGCCGACAGTCGTTCTTTTCTAGTCCTTTCCATAACCTGTAACTCAAAAGTTGAATTTTTAAATTGATCATTCAGGATATTCAACTATAACTTACAGCGCAGTTATGGAAAGAACTAGAAAGAAACGACTAACAACATTGGATTCTACGTTAAAAAGTGCTTCAAAAATGCTAAAATGATTTTGTTGTAGTTTCGAAAATAAAGGAGTTACAGCAAATTGAAGGAATCGGTCCATTTAAAAAATTCAACTTTGAGTTACAGTGCAGTTATGGAAAGGGCTAGAAAACAACGACTGAGGACATTAAATTCGACGTTTAAAAATGCCTGAACAATGCTAAAATGATTTCATTCTAGCTTCGAAAATAAAGGAGTTACAGCAAATTGAAGAAAGCGGCCATTTTTCACTTTTTCTCTCTAGGGAAAAAACAAAAGACGGCAGCTTATTTTTGGCAACGGTAATGGAATAAGCATGAAAAACGAGATCACGAGTACCTAAGCCGTTTTTATTTATCTGCGCTAATAAGAAAGTTACCCATTTAATCCCATCGAAATTGGACCCCACTGTACATCACAACATAGGCAGTAATCGAAGTGAGACAGTATGCAGTAGTATGGCATACCAGTAGATTCTATATCTTTTCTGAACATACCTAAACTTATTTCTATAGAAATGACTATACTGGTATGCATTTGTATAGCAACTTGAACAGTGACATTCTTACTTTTGTCTGTTTAGTCTCGTTTTATGTTCACTTTTTTTCATGATAAAAATTTTGATTTTGTACTTGCCATTTTAGTATTGCAATTTTCAAAAGTACGGCAGCATATTTATACAAAAAGCGCATAATATCAGCATATAAGCGATTCAAGTTAAGTGTTATAACTCTGGTGGTAGGAATGCTGAACTAGATTAAGAAGGTGCTTGGGTGTATTTACATGTTGTTTGCTGCATATTTCAACGTGAATTAAGCCATTATTTAAATTGAATATTTATTGATAATTCTTTGGGCTTTTTGTGCAGTCTAAGAGCATTTTATTTTAAAAAATTGTTCTTAGTTCAACAACAGCTTCTAAACTAACCTGCCAAACCTTGATTTTAAGATTACTTTATATGCTGGAATTGCATTTAAATAAGTACATATTTTAAAAAGGCTAAGCCTTACACCCACTTTTTAGTATTTGAAATACAATTCAAACAAGTATTGGCAGGCAGAGTACCTTCTCTGTATCAGAATCAATTAAATTTAAAGCGCGCGAAAACTTAATTTTGAGATATCCTCTAATCATACATCCAACTGGTAAAAAGTATTTACAACTTCAACCACTGAGCGTAGGCGCTAAATTGTTATCAACCTAAAGCTCCCAAATATATTAATCCGGTCTACTTTGAACAATTCCTATAGTTGTGAACAATACGGTTTTATTAACCGTGTTCTTGTTATTTTGTAATAGTTATCATTATTAATCAATCTAAGTACCTAATAATAAAAATTTATCCTTCATGTCACTGCTCTGTTGTTTATGGAGATTTCATTTTATCTTAGTCTGTTGGAAAGAAATCAAGAAACTATATCTAACCCAAGTTTTTTAATATTTTGAAAAATCTTATTCTGTCGAAATTAATAAATGTGTAATGAAAAATCAATCAATCTATGAACAAGATGTGATATCTACATAATATTTCAATTAAGATAATAGAAGTTCCAAATAATTAAACTTAAAAGTAATAGAAATTCTATTTAAAAAGTTGAATAATGAAAATAATGGAAAACTACACAATCTGCAGTACTAGAGACATTTATTGATCATCTTGTAGAAGATATTTAAAAAACAGGATTCAATAAGCAGAATTATAAAAAGTTAAATAATAACATTCATAGATAAACAGTAAAATTATAGTTTTGCCCGTAGTTAATTCATTGCCTATATAATTTCATCCTTTAGTTCTATTACAGTACATGTAGGCAAGTTTTGACCTAAACTTCATATTTATGTAAATGTTGTAAAAGTAAAAATAAATATTTTCTTTACTTTAATGTTACAATCCCTTCTGGGAAAAATTAGAAGTAATGTGTATGTACATACCAAAGAAGTCATTAAGTACCAATTAGTGATATGTATTTACCAAATACAAATAATTAGTTTTAGAAATTTGCCAAATAATTACAAAATGTATTAATATTATTGTACTTTTTCTGACAAAATATAATTACAAATATCTTTTTAAGAAAGTAATATTACCTAATTTGGCAATATTTGTGTGATGAGTTGAGTTGGAAATTTCAATAATCTTTTATTAAGACTATGTCAATCCAATACCTAGAATCCAAATTTTACAAATTCGAGTTCAATTGTTTTATCAACTCTTATGTGAACCAGTTCTAGAAATTCAACAAATGCAATGTTTGGTTTTAAAATTTAGGTCACAAATAAATGAAAATATTTATTATAATAACAAAAATACCCTAATTATTAACATTTATTTATTCATGATATATACAAGTAATAAATACTAGAAGTACTATTTTTAAAATAAATAGTTTTATAGGGTGTTGAACCCTCCGATAAAACCAAACAAGGTCAAAACAGGTTTCTAAAGATATACTTTATTCAATACTTCCACATTATTTTGTTTTGTTGGGGAAAAAGATACCAAATTTAGAGATCTATTTCATTACGTACTATATTCACTTATACTCCTACTACAGTGCGAATTTTTGTTATAGAATTCAGAATAGGCCATGACTTACAATTTCTATAACAGTGTATATGACATTGATGCTGTTCTCACTAAAAAAGTTACCAGGTCATCACAAGGCATATTTTTTGTACACTGTAAAAATGAACTTAAACCACGGCCTATTCTGAATTCTATAAAAAAAAATGCACCATTTAATATTTCTGAGCATTCTACATTACAATGTGAATGTTTCTTATTTATTAGCAGAGAAATCAACTTCTAAATTCCAATTTAATACAGATATTTACTAATTTTATTTATTCACTGCTACTTATTTTTGTTTGATCATCTATACATTTGTTTACCATGCTATTATTGTCTAAATAATACAGCAGAAATAGTTAAGTATACCAGCTGTGAATAAACAAAGATTAAATAAAAACAAATTCAGTTTACGAAGCACAATAAATAAGATAGCTAAGTAGAGGTAGAAAAATGTATTAAAACCACAAAACAAATCAAAAAGAAAAATAAATATGGACTCAGTGGTGATCAGTGGTGTTTAGGATGTGCAATTGTCAAATTATGCAGAAACTAATTAATTAAGCAGATAAGTTAAGTCATCAGTCTCCAGTGGATACACTTAACGTGGAAAGATTAAAAAAAGCAAATTCAAAATCAGAAAAAACTCAGAATACATAATACAGTTTGTTCGCACTAACTGTATAAAATACACATGTAGAGGAGAAGAGAGAATAGACAATTTTAATTCTGTGCTTAATTAGAAACTGTAAGTTCAACAAACTTCCCTTGGATGCCTCACTTGTCTTATAAATTGTGATATCTACAATATTAACATTTGCTATGGATATGAGCAAGACTCAAGTGAATCTTTTGTTAGTGTGAAGTTGTTCTATAAGTGATAATCAAAAGGTTACACCATATTACACACGTTATTTAAACAATTGATGTGGTTTCTTACTTAAATAGTTTCAAATATCTTAACTGCAAGAATGGCAGATCACTTTAAAAATTAGATTTAAATATCTTTTTAAAAACATAATTATCTAAGACTTTTGCCTTACATTATTTCCATAAAACCAATATTAACAGAGCTAGATGCATTTAAAGAAATTCTAAAAATTCAGTTTTTTCAGTATATGAGCTTTTTTTTCAAGACATAAAACTGCATTGAATTAAGCTCATAGAACTGCAATTCTTTTGTCATTTAATGATTTCTGCAGCTACAGCAGTTTCTGAGGTCCCTATACTGAACATCGAAAAAGACTCATCCTGTATACTTGGATCATTAGATTTAGTTTTTCTGCTTAGTTTTATATATCCTCATGTGGTATACACATCTCCTGCTATATTCTTTATAATATCATTTGTGTAACCATTGTGATTATTCATTAATCCAATGAAGCTTCATCTAGTACAAAAAAACTAGTTATCTTGAATAATGTAAACTAAGAGTACAGAGGATAAATATTGAAAATCGCAACTAAGTAATTTTACAAATTTTCATATTTTATAAAAGCTTTATTTTTATGTATTCTCATATTTTCTATAAAATAAAAATATTATAATAGTTTTTAGTAAATTAAAACTTCTTCTAGATAATTTTACATATTTGCTGTTGTATAGAAGAAAATTACTTGGAAATACAAACATCAAAGGATTTCCAAAATCAATCAATTTTACTTATGATTATTTTCATTACATATTTAAGTAGGATATAAAAGATAGCAATCTAAACACTGATATACTACAAGTTACCATTATTCAAGATTAAATACAAATAAGAAATTGATATTACTTCTTTATAAAATTTTGAGGTATATTCGATTACAAAGCAACAATCTGTTTTTATGTCTCTATTATTTAGTTGAAAGTTGAAAAAGTATGAACAGATAAAGATTGCCTTATATTATTTGAAAACAAAACATGGTAATTAGTAAAAATAAACACAAATAACCCACAGTTAGACTTTCCCCATTAATGTTTCTGAAAAATTCCAACATAATCTGTACCATATTCTTTGAAAATACTTATAAGCACACTTTAAGAAGAATATTAAACCTATAAAATTCTTTCCAAAACTGTATTCTTATTTTAATGAAAGTTCTAACCCTAAAAGATTATTTTAAAAACATCTAAAGTTACAGAGTTTTACTTTTCACTCACTCAATTAATTTACCTAATGTAAAATTAACTAAAAGTAATTTGTTTTCAATTATTGTTGGAATTCCAAAATTGCAAATTATTACCAAAAAATACTTATTGCATTCTAGAAACCACAGAAAAGAGAGGGGAGAAAATGTGACTTCTTACACATACGCTCGAGCTATAAGTAGTGGAGGAATTTGTGTATATTTCATTCTATTACTGAAAGCAGTATTGGGTAAGATTGGTAAAATATTCTTTGTTTTACTTTTACTATTTATTATATTTTATTTATTATTATTATTATTTTATTGTATTTGTACCTGCTGCAAGAATGTGCTTTTTAAGGAACTCCCTCTGTGATGTGTTGCATTTATCTTCATATCACAGACCTAGTTCCTATGAAAGCATTGATTCAATGTATCACTGCATTGGATTATTCAATATATTTATGGTTATCTTACTCAACAAACTTTGCTCAGCTGATAGTAAATTTAACATATCACTGGGTGTAGTTTGTTGATTAAATAATCAAGCTTGACATCTTAAAACTTGAAAACCAAATGTAAAAATGGAATTCTACAAACTCTTTCATATTTGTCTTTGGCATAGGAGCTCTTAAAAGTTGCTATAATATCTTTTAAAGCTTTTGTGTTGAAGATAAATATTACAAGACATATTCAACCCTACAACCCAGGAATGCTAAGAAGAGAACAGTTTGTTCACTTTATTCTTTGGTGAGACTAGTCTTAATGGTTATTTAATGTCATAAAGCTAGCCTCAACAAAGTATAAAATGTTCTAACAATGCTACTTCCTCAAATTTGAATATTTTATGAAAATAGATTTTATTTCTAATGTATGGTATTAACAGCTGCATTTTACAGGCGCCTTCAATTTAAGAATATCTGGTTGATATATGTGATGCCAAATTTAATCAGTAGATGTAATTCTAAAACATCACTGGTTACAATTTGTGTCACAATGAATCAATCATATACTCATCTATGAAATTATTACTATTACAATGTTGTGCTGGGGAAGCTTTTCTAGATGATGAATTTTAAGTCATCACCGGAAACAGCACCTCCTATGCTGTATTGCACGTTCTACATAAGAATAAATTGATTACTATTTTAACAGAATTCTACATTACATGGGTTTTAATATCATTTCATTCATATTGTTCTTTGGTGAGTTAGCTTTATATTAAAAAAAAACTATAAAGCTAGCCTCAGCAAGGTATAAAATGTTTGAATAATCCACATTTGTTGAAAAGATGTAATAAATGTAGAATGCAAGATTATCTGTGGAATATCTATGATGGTTTTACACTCGGTGGAATTTAGTAAAAAATATCCCACCGGTGGAAAATCATCGTGTATGTCTGCGTCGGCATCAAATATTTTTGCTAGTTTATATCATGTACTTTCTTAATTAATTGCAGCAACATTAAAAATAATATTTTTCTATATTTCTTGTTATAATTGTAATTTTTTTTGAAAAGTTTTAAAAAAAGAATTTAATTTTGCATGTTTAAGGAACTACAATGTGATTTGTGTGCTATTTTAATCATATCACATTTGTAGTTTCTAAATATGTACAGATTTACAAACAATTTGCATAAGGCTATGTATCTCATTTTTTAATCAACGTCTACTAAAACATCTTTTAAATTTAATAGAATGCTCATAATATGATCCAATATAAGTGAATTACTGGTTACTTTAGAATCAAGTTCTTTTAGTTTTATCAATGAATGAATTCATGTTTTGTTAATACACCTGTTATTTGAATTTTCTTATTATAATAAATTGTTTCTAAGCAATTTCGTTTGTTTTATTAAAGCTAATTTACCATTCTGAAAATAAAAATTTGATTATCTAAAATTGAATAGAATAATAATAATAGTAACGTTTATTTTGCCTAAACACTACAGTAAGTGCATTGGAAGTAGTCTATCGAGTACATTTAGAAACATTTATAAATTAAAGAGATAAAATCAAGATTAGACATTCAATAAAAACTATCGGAGAAATATTAACTAGAATACTACTAACAAAAATTGCTGCAACAAGCTATAATAAGAATTAAATATGCAATTTGAGACTGTATGTTCAAGAGTGATTAAAATAAATAAAATTTTATTAAAATAAGGCCTGGTTTGAAAAAAAATTACACTACTATATCTGGATTTTTAAATACAATGTGAATATATTTTTTACAAAATTTTATTGATTATTGAACTACGTAATAATTAATATGTTCTGCAGAGAATTATTTTTTTCAAAGCCTTCTTAGAAAACTCTCTAATTTTCTTTTTAATAGGCGCCATTAAATTTTGCACATCAGATGAAATCTCCGTCTAATTTTGTTGTTCTTCCATCCTTTCTTAAATTTACTTTAAGTACAGACCAGTATCGTTAGATGGATCTCAGTTCTGGTATGTTTGGTAGATTCATGTCTTTGGGCACATAAGACACATTATTATCTTGTAGCCATTTCTGTGTAATATAAAATAGTGTGCAGGGGTTAAATCAGGCCAAAATAGTGTAGGTGAAGTGTTCTTTCTTAATGGAGGAAGTAACCTTTTTTTCAAGTATTCGTTAATGTATACATCAGTGCTTCTAGTAGCATTAGCCACAAATATGCCCCTGTGTTTGTCACACTGACAAATTGCTTGCCATATGAGTTTTTTCGCACCAAATTTTTCAATCCCAATTGATGTTTCTGACTCACTTAGAACCTCTCCTGGATAGACACTGTAAAATTGTTTTCCAGCGATTATAACAAAATCTGTTTTGATGTATGTTTCATCATCCATAACGATGCAAACATCTGTTCTGTTTAGCAGTTCTTGGTTTAGCTTTCGGGAGCGCCTATTGCTACGTTATATTGTTGTAATGATCTCTTTGGCACTTGTAGGTTCTAATATTGTTATTTATCTTAGTTCTAGTTACCATTGATCTGCTAGTGTTACCTTTCTTGGCGATATCCTGCTCTAACATTGAATGATTCTTCTGAATTGTTGCAAGAATCTTCTTTTCAATGCTTTTATTATTGGATCTTCTTTTTCTTCCACTCCTGGACTTTCTTTGTAAAGATTTGGTATTAAGGAATTTCTTTATGGCATTATATATGGTTTTTTACAACATCCCACACTTTTAACTATCTGAAAAAATGAAACACTAAGGATTTAAATAAAATTGCAAAATTTTTTCTTAGGCTTCATTTTCTCGGTTTGGCATTTTAGAAACAAATCAGTACTGTTTACATTTAACAACTACAAAAGCAAACGGTCACTATGACTACATTTTAAAATGATACATAAATGAGAAAAATAAGTTTGAAAGATGTGTAAATTTTTTTCAAATCAGGCCTTAGGTAAATAGCAAAAATGAAAGGGTTTTGTGAAATTGTTCAAGTCTGCCAGAAGGTACATCTAGAATATTAGAATTTCAAGTACGATACCCACTTCATCTCCACAAGTTACAAACTCTTTTATATTTTTCCTTATTTAACAAATGCATTCTAATATGTATAGACAGTAAGCAGTAGGTATACCATTTTTCTGAAGTAGTGTTCACGGGAGGTGCGAGGAGTTAAACTGAAAATATAACGAATTATTCTTTTTTGTGATACAAATATTCTGTTTATGTCAGAACAATTAGCCCAGCATAAGATCCCATAACTAAGTAATGAGTTTACACAAGCAAAATAAAATGTTTTTAATGTTGTATTTAGTACTTACTGTATCTTTTAATTGTAACATCGCAAAGTTTAAGGTAGTTAGCCTTTTGACCAGGTAGTCTACATAGAAATTCCAAGTAAGATTTTCATCAATATAAACACCAAGAAATCTAATGACATTAGATTAATGCAGTGTTGTAGAATTACTTCTAACTAACAAGCTGAAGTGATAGTTGACACCTTTAGGAGAAAAAACTACTACATCCATTTTAGAATTATTTAAGACCATACCATTGTTTCTGAAGCATGTGTTGACAGAATTTGCACATAATGTAGTATTTTCACTAAGTATACTAAAATTCTTTGCTGTTACAAGTGCTGATGTGTCATCGGCGTACAGTATCAAAGAGTAGTTTTGGTTGTTTATACATATTATATCATTAACAAATAGTAAAAATAATAAGAGACCTAAATGCTACCATATAGAATGCCTATGCTTATATAGACATTATCTGAATGAAAAGGTAACTGATTTCATTTAATTGTTACGAATTGATTACTATCCATAAGATAACATTTTATTCATTCCAAAGCTGGATCTCTGAACCACAACAATAAAGTTTTTCTAGCAGTAGATTATGACTTATAATATCAAATGTCTTTGAAAGATCAAAAAAGAGGTCTACTGATTTATATTTCAACTCAAGATTATTTAGAAGTTAATTGAGTTTACATCGTTTCTGCATTACAATGAAATAATATATCAAAGATAAAATAAGAGTTACTAATAAGACATATCAAGCAAGCTTAGCAAAGGATTTAATTGCACATAGTAAAATGATGAAGAGTCGAATTGCCTTTAATATATGTACGAATATTTATACTTTACATACTCACAAAGTATTTATTATTATTCATCAAATGAACATGTTCTGATCTGTTAAATTGTGCAACTGAATTCTCAACTTATGCCATTGCGTAGTATAATATACATATTATAAAGAAGTAAACAAATAAAATAATTAAAATTGTTATTGGTTTATTGTGTAATCTTTCCTTTATAAAACTGTTTCATTCTTTCAGAAACATTAAAAAAATAAAAACTATTTATTAAGAGTTTCTTACGTTTTTAACGGAACTATGTTTATTTATTTATTTATTTAATTAAGATAGGTATTTACAAATTTGAATAGGTCTTTTAAAGTCCTACAACTTATTATTTTGCTGTTTTACTATAAAATGATTAGGGAAGCAAATATGTGTAATTCTGTGATTTCCTATGTAAAATATAACAATTTATTCTCAAGATTTTGAGTTCCTTTAAAGACAAAGCACAGCGTTAACAGATACAATTTATAATGTTGTTAAATATTATAAAAACATACATTTCACTAAAATTTAGGTTAGAATGATCAAAATGTTGATATTATTGTTAACTTAATTTTATTTATTGTATAAATGATTTCTTAAAAGGCCTATAGAACCTTTTAAGGCACTAAGACAAGTTCTCTTAATACAGTCTTTTTGAGTCTGAAAATCTCACTTATCTTAAACCATTTTTACACCTGGTATAGTACACTAAAACAAAAATTTCAAGTAAATTATAAATGAACAAAGCCAAGACTTCCACTTTATATTAAATGTTTTAGAGAAATCAATAAGGTGTTAGAATAGGAAAAGTATCTACATGAAAATCATAATGCTTCAAGAGGAAGAATGTTATTTTCCAAATTTCCAAAAACTTGAAAATAGTTCACAGTCAATGATGCTATACATTCTAAAACTGCAAAAAGTCATAAAAACTAGAACCAACCTTAACCTTCCCAGAATAGATATAACAGACAAAATATTTTTCTTATTCAATGTTTCATTTGATTATCGCTTTAGAATTCAGATATTGTAGTTGATAAGAAAAGTTCTAGAAATCAAAGTAGCCCTCCGTTTCCCAAAACTACCAGTTTGTTCACAATTTGTATAGAGTAAAATAAATTCCATTTGTGCAGGATAAACCAGTACAAAATTATTTAAAAAAAAAACAATCTTTTTTCAGAAAAACTTTGGATGGTGTAAACAATTACAACATATATCTGAGTTTTTTTTTTATTTCTTGATTCTAGAATACCTATATAATTAAAGTTGTACAGTAGACTTCGGAAACAATTTGTTTAATGTATAACCACCTTAGTGCTGAAGTATGCTGAAGTAGCATAACTGGCGCCCCCTAATAATTGTAAAGATAAACGACATCAATTTGTTAGCTGAGTGCCTCCTTCAGAAAGCACTAGATTTCATAACAGAAACAAAAATACAAAATAATATGAAATATGATGAGAATTAAGGGTACATAATTAATGGTTGCATCCAAGTGCCAGGTCTCCAGCAGTTTTGCTTATAACAAATTGGATTTAATTGGTTTATTCTGATTTTAGTAATTTATGTAACTTTGAATGTTGTTCTATTAGTTTCCTAAACATATTAAAAGTCTGAATGTAACTATATTTATGATACATCACATATTCAAAATGCCATCTGAATCAATAAACATAGATGCCATTGAAAATTTGGAATTCATGTCCTTTCTATATTTCAACATGCAATATTTGGTGAATGATGTTGGCAGTGTAATTAGCTTTAAGTGAATTATAGGTATTTTATGATCTTCACAGACACGTCTGTCAAACTTGAAGTGTTAAACAGAGTATCTACAAATCCTTTTGAAACATTATTGTACTGCCTATGGCATTCATTCAATATTGCGGCAAAGCATATCAGCAAAGATTTGTAAAATACACTTCTTAAAGAATGAGAAAATATCTTCCTTCATATTGCAAAAATTCATTGACAGATAACAGAAAAAGTAAAGCATTTCTAATAAAACATCAACATGTGGTGAATTTCACTTCTTACATACACATCTCTGTATCTACTCTACCTATATTAATCAAAATGTTTCAAATTATTTACACAACTCTTCAAAGTGATTACTTTTACAATTTTAAGATTTTATTGTATCATATTAGGCTAAAGCAAACAAAAATAGAAGATCTAGAACATAGTATTCTTTGTTATAAATTACAGTAAATTAAGAATGTCATGATTTTGTGTTAGTCTTAGTTGTATTATAGATTCTAGTTAATTAACTTTTAGTTAGCTCAAAAACACAATATGAATATCAAATACACAAGCTTAACTGACAATATTGTTTCTCTTGCACAGAGCATATCAACACTCTCCGTATCATCGCCGAGCAAGAGAACGAATTTCAGCAAAGCTTGAACCCGATTTTTGTGGATTTCCAAAAGGCCTTTGACACGTTAAAACACAACAACATATGGCTGGTGATGGAAAGGAAAGGGTTACCAAGCAAACTGCTAAACCTAGTCAAGGCACAGTATAGTAACTTCAAGTGTCGTGTCCTGCACAAAGGCAGTTTGTCAGAGCTGATCTCATTCAATAGTAGAGTTAGCAAGGATGTATCCTCTCTTCGTTGCTGTTCCTGATAGTGCTAGATAAAGTTCTTACAGTTACCATACAGGACAAGAAAATGAGAATCCAATGGTCATTACAGTCAAATGAGCACTTGGAGTACCTTGATTTTGCTGACGATCTGCTGACAAGGTGCAGTGATGGGCAAGAAAAAATTAAGCGTTGGATGCTAACGCAAAAACAGTTGGCTTAAAAATCAACGTCAGCAAAACAAAAAGTATAATTATTGGGACTAACAGAGCAACGTTCACCCTAGGACGTAACCCTATTGAAAGTTTCAATAGCTTCACGTATCTTGGCAGTCAAATAATACCAGATGGCGGCGAGAGAGAGGACGTGGAACTTTAAATCCGGAAGACGCAGTATGCATTTGCACAACTCAACAACATCTGGTGCTAGAACCACCTTAGCCTGAAAACGAAGCTGCACGTGGTTAACACATGCATTAAATCTGTGCTTCCATACGGCTGTGAGACCTGGTTAGTGGTCAATACTGTTACAAGAAATCGATGCTTGAGAAGAATCTGCAAGATATATTAGCCAAACCACGATTTCTATCAAAAGTGTCAGCAAGAACCGATCAACATTCAAATCCATCAAAGAAAACGGAGCCAATAAAATATCCAGACAGGCTCTCGACTGGAATCCACAAGGTTCAAGGCAACACGGTACACCCAGAAGGACATGGAGAAGGAGTCTTAAGAACGAGATCGAAAGATTAGATAAAAGATGCACCTGGAGGAGGGTCAAAACAATGGTTGAAGATAGAAGACTCTGGAAAAAAAATTATTGTTGCCTTATGTGATCTGTAATATCACGAAGAAGAATCAATATATCAAATATTTATTTATATGAGTTACCTTAACAATATACACTAACCTAATTTTAAACTGTATGAATTAATAATAATTTTATGAAAGTTTTGTAACATTTTATTAAAACGACGCCTTCATAATAGTTTGTCCCAGTTCATTCTAATGCTGACTGGGTGTATTCATTTTTTTTGGCAAATTACAGGTTCCAATTTCAACCAAAGTATCTAAACAAGTTGTTTGTATTCTTCTAGTGTAATTTTACTCTGCATTTCTCAAATCTTCTGGTACAGTTCTTCTTTTGTTGTCACTACATGATTACAAAGCTGACATTTTATTTTGCCCCATAAGTTTTTTATTGGAGATAGATCTGGACTGTTGCTAACCCAGTCTATGAAGGGAATGTTATTTTACTGTAGCCAATGTTTAATTATTTTAGCAATATGGTATTAATTAGTTCTGAGTTTTAGAATTGAATTGATGATATTAATTGCTCTTCCAGGATGTTTTATATTTCTTAGTGTCAACAGTACCATCAAATTAATTTCCAAATTTTGTTGTGTACTGGTTTTCCCTAATATCAAGTTACGAACTTCCGCAGACAAGTCAGAATGAAACACAAAGTAAACAAACAGTAGCCATTGTTTCATTGTTACCGTGATGCTATAGGCAATAGAGATACTGATAAAATAAATAGGCCAAACTATTATGATTTTACTAGAAGGATCAATTAGTTTCAAAATAAACGCTATTCAGAGAAAAATGATTAAACAAAGCAAGATAATAATTTTCGTAAATATTATATTTCACCCTGTCAGAACACGCATTACTAAAATGTCATAAAAGTCTCTGCCACATTTAAGTAAAACTTTTATTAAAAAGTCATATTAAGACAAACTCTTATGATGAGGGGATAAGGAACTAGATATGTGATCAAAATATTTAACTTTAATCGATAACATAATATAAATTATATACTTCCAATAGTCAAAACAATTATTAACATTGCAGAACATGATTCATGTTGCAAATAGGTTCTCAAAAGATAAGCAATACAAGTTTACATAACTTTCTCTAATAAAGCTTTCATTTTACTTGGAAATTCTAATGCAAAAGACAATTCAATAAATTAGTGATATTTATATTATATTGATAATGATCAAATTGTAATTATGCATTAAAAATGATTAATTTTGTTAATATAAAATTTCAATACTTAAAAATCATTGAGATTGGTACAAAAAATAATTTTAATGTTAACATTTGATCAATGTTGTGATAGTCTATAAAAGTTAAAAATCAAGTGCATAAAGAGGCAAGCTTCAAGAAAAGCTATATTGAGTCTGTACGAGCATTTTATTGGGAATCCTAAGGCATCACATTTGAATTTTAGTCTCACCAGCGGCATTACTTTCATTTCATATAATGACTAGTAATAATTAAACAACATATTGATAAAATATAAAATTCTAAAAACTGTTATTCTTAAAACCCTTTTATCAAAAAGTACCTTATGTAATGTATTGAATTAACATTGTGATTTTACAGTAGCAACTTTATTATGACTACCATGTCTTCTATCACACTAAAATTAACAAATTAGGGATTTTCTTAATTAAAAGAAAAAAAAGTATTAACCAAATTGCAAAACTACAATGCCATTTAAAATATGTATAAGTATGACAAAACTCCAAAAAATTTGCTATCTATTATAGTAATAATATAAACGTTTTTTCTTTAATATTTATGACATTTTCTTTACACAAAACCTTATCCTCAACAACTACAGAAAATACGAGAAATGTTGATTTTTGCAAACTTTAGTCTTTTTTGTGCAAAAACAACTAATTTTATTTAAAAGACTTATGGAAATTATTATCATTAACAATATTAACAGTATTAAACATAAAATTAATTTAATGGAGGTTTGACCTACCAGCAGTTAATTATTAATTTACTAAAAATTAATTTAATATTATCAGTATTTAGAAAATATAAAGAACCATAGCAATTTCTTAGTGTATATGAAATTCTAATCAAGGATCACTTAATGCACAGTATAAATAAAATATTTGTTATGGTGAATTTCTAGATCAATAATAAAATATTTCTCTCAAATAGTCTATTTAAGATATAAAGTTCTACTACACAAAAACATGCAAAATAATTCAAGTTCGGTATAATGTAAAAATAAAAAATCATAGCCAATACAATATACCTGACAATGAAAGAAGATTGGCTCATAATTGAGTAATTAGTTTGGCAACACTGTTTAGTACTGATAGTGGCACCCTCTATATTCACCATATAAATAGCACAAAGGCAAATAAGCATGCAGTCATTCTAAGCCATCGAAAGGATTAACACAAGAGAATGGTTAATATGGGTAACATATTTTTTCTATCACTATTATTTATTATTTAATGTTGGTTTTTTGTTGTTATTATTATATTACATTATATAATTTCATTTTGTAGTTGTTGATACAACATGATTTTCGTTTGATTGATTATGTCCAGTTGATAGTATGTTAGACTTTTAACTGGGTGTAATTGGTCTAACGAATCATCGTATTCTAACAACATAATATCACGAAGATTATCCATATTTAATTTTTCCTATTATATTTTGGTGTTCTGGTTTTGATGGTTATTTAAACTATAAATCCAGATTCACTATTATGTAATAGGGAAAAACCGAGCATAGTTGAAGAACAATTAAGGTATTGCAGCATCTTGTTGAATTTTATGATTTGCTATTTGATAAACTAAGCTTGGTTGATAGCACATTTTACTTATCACTGGGTTTATTTTCTTACTTAGTAAACCATACCACTACAAACCATGGGTAAGAAGAGAGAGGACCTTGTATATCACATGTATTTTTCTTGACAATGTTGTTTTAAATGTATTTAAATTAAATTTAAAGCAATCCTTGTCAAGAGAAATATATTAGAAATATTCAGCAAATGCAAGCAATTATATGAAATTAGAACTAAAAAAGTTTCTAATTATTATCTTTTAATTCAATGCTTATTGTACCTTAATGATTTAGCTTAATGAATTTTTAACTATTATAAAGCTAAGCTCATTAAGGCACAATGACACTGATAAATCAGTGAAATTCTTGCAATTTACCTAGATTGGTTTCAGGCACATCAATACATTATTTAATGATTAGCTGTTTGGCAAATTATACTTGGATGATAACACATGTTGAATTTATCACTGGGCGTAGTTTGTTAGATAGAGGATCATAACAACCTCCAAGTAAATGTAAATAATATAGCTTGTTGACTTTATGACAACTTAAGTTCATAAATTTTAGGATGAAAGCTTCAATTATTTTGCATTGATAGACAGATAGATAATCAATAGATTTAATTTCAGGTATCATTTGTCTTGTACTGCTACTGCTAATCATGATTTGCTGTGTGGTACACTGTGTTCAGTTGATAATATAATTTGTTTATCACTGGTTATAATTTACCATGCAGTGCATCATACCACAACAATATATTGACAGTGACTATCTAAATATGAGAAATTATAAGTTTTATCTTTAATTTTCTGGAAGATTATTATTATTATGTTATAGTTTATGTGTATCTTTGCCCATGAAACATAATAAAGTATAAAGATTTTTAAAAAAATGAATGCATTTTATAAACTTTTGATATTTAAGGAAGGAAGGTTGAATTACATTGTATAAGTAGTTATATATAACATTAACAAATTTGATTTCAGGTATCGTCTGTCTGTTATTCCTACTGCTAATTATGATTTGCTGTTCAGTAGATTGTGTTCAGTTGATAATATAATTTATTTATCACTGGAAATAATCTACCCTGGAGCACATCATGCTACACCAATATGTTTTCAGTGACTGTAATCTAAATATAAGAAACTATAAGTTTCATCTTTCATTTTTAAGACAATTATTATTATGTTATAGCTGATTTATGTGTATATTTTAGTAGAAAGATTTTTTAAAGATGGTACCATTTTATGAGCTTTGACATTTAAGGTTATGTATAGCATTAACAAATTTGATTTTAGATATTGTTCGTCTGATATTTCTACTGCTAATCATGACTTGCTGTTTGGTAAATTGTTTTCAGATGGTAGTATAATTTAATTATCACTGGTCACAATTTACCATATAGTGATCATATCACAACATTCTTTCATTCTTACAAATTTCATTTTTAATTTTCCAGAAAGTTATTATTATTGTGTTATTCTCAATTTATTTATACATATTTACTAATTAATATTTTTTTAACATAGCGATTTTTAGAGTATTTTTGATACCTCTTTAAAAGTCATTTTTATTAGAGATAATTATGTTGAAAATATTCTACTGCTCCACGTATAAATCAGATTATTCTGGAAAATTACAAGAAAAATCTTAGATGCAGAAAAACAAGTTCCAGTATCTAGGATATAATCATAAAATGCACATTTAAGGAACCATTGTTTGTAGTACATTAGTTTAATTACATTGCATTCAGATTACTTGCATGTGCATTTTATTACTACATTTACATCACTGGATTACAGTAAAACCCGCTTATTGAAATAGCGTTTGGACAAAGAAGAATTATTCCAATAACCGGAATATTCTATTAACTGACTTTAGGATTGTCAGAATTCTGCAAGACAAATTGAGGTTATTGCACATCACTTGAGATTTATACTATAAAACTTTCAGCTTTATTTATCACAGGTTTAAGTAAAATAAAAGTAAGGATACTGTATTAATTATTTTATTTTATTTATTGAAACAATTATTAAATCTAATTTAATTACAATGTCCATAAATTAAATTAAAATTATGTTTTTACAAAAAAGTCAGTAATTTTAGATTGTTTTTTATGGTTACACAATAGATCTGTTATTTATTGTTCTAAACTATAATAATGTTTAAAATCAACATTTGATTTTCCTTCGAAAAACCTTCTTATTACAGAACAAGCGCTTGTTACTTCTTTTTGTGACTAGTTTGTGTGAACAATATCCGTTAAAATTTTTATTTATGGTACCTACATAGAAACAAATTTAAATATAAGAGGAAGTAAAAAGAAAGAACCGGCAAAATCTTGAAATGCTAAACAACATACTTTAAAGAAGATTAAAAGCCTTTAATTAAATTTAACAATGGTACAAAGAAAAATCCACTCTTAGATGTATTATTAGAGACTGATAGATTTATGACGCCCTTGTACCGTTATGTTTCAAGAAAGCGATATCAGTCATAAACTATAATTTGTCGACTATTATTTTATTTTTCTTTCTAGATTATTCCATTATCCGATACATTTTTGTTAATTCTCATGCTGAAATTATTATATTATCCGATATTATTCTATTATGCAATATTCTTTTAAGCAATAAAGTTTGTTAAGGATTAAATGGCACTGATTTGGGACATTGAATTTTTATTCCTTAAAGCAGGATATTCTTATAACCGAGCTTCTATTTCGACATCTATTTAATATATATGTTGCAGTTCTTATCGCTTCACCCCACATTTCCTTTTCTAACTTACTTTCCCCTATTAAAGCTCTTGCCTTCTCCATAATGGTTCGATTAAGTCTTTCTGCTTTTCCATTTAGCTGGGGAGTGTATGGGGTTGTATACTCTATTGTTATGCCTTTATTCTTACACCATTGTTTTAGGTTAATACTAGAATATTCACCTCCATTGTCGCATCTTAATTTCCATACTTTCATGTTCCATTGTGCT
>VTPC01003595.1:0-13210 GCA_011009095.1 Ignelater luminosus | reverse complement strand
AAAACGAATCAGTTTGCTAGTTAAAGGTGTTTCCTGTAAGTAAGATTATAAATATTTAAGGTAAGCAAAGTACAAAGTGAAGAGTGGCAAAAAAAACACCTGGCCAAAATGAAGAAAATATTACAGGATATGCTTGACATTTTTGATAATTATTGTCTTTACTTCCATGAAGATAAGAACTTCAAGAAACATATTCCTAATTTTCCTGTGCATTAAATAAGTAACACTAACAGACTAATAGAGTGAAGTATTTTTTCAAATGCAACCTACAGTCAATTCTTTTTAGTTACAGAGTTATCGGCATTCAAAGTTGAGTCCAAATGTGAAGTATCGGGTGCATCATACTTATTCGTCGCAATATCAAAAACTTTTATTACAAGAAGTCATAGGGAATTGTCTTTCAGATATTTTAAACTCACTACAAATTACACAGGGTATACTCTGTAGCTGAGATACATATCAGAAGGCAAAAAAACTTGCAATTTGATGCATCTCACCCTATCTAAACAGTAGTAGTTTTAAAACAAACAAAAGGCGTTTCCCTACAACTTTTTCTAATAAAACTTTTGATATTTTGACAGATAACAACGATACACTCATAAGGTAGCATGTCTGCGTGTACCTTTGAAGATTAATAATTCCATAACTAAGATGAATTGATGGTAGATTCTATTTGATAAAATAAAAAATATCAGTTTGTCATTGTTATTTGTTAACACCCTGCATTTTTACATATTATGCTTTAAAAGTGATATGATAAAATAATATTATCATCTTTTCAGATGATGTTATAATTAAAGATGTACTTAAAATGTAAACATTTTAAATTATTAGCTCAATCTGTATTCAGAACTTAACATAAAATTGAAATTCTTTCCTTTCTTTCATTATAGGAAAGAATTTTCTAATTATCTCAGAAAAGATTTTGGGACAAGTTTATAGAAGAAGATTATATTTAACTTATTCTTGTTAAAAACTAAAGTATTGATTTTACATTAAACAAATAAACCCCTTTTAAATTTCAACTGTATTAAAACTTTCCGAATTCCATTTCAGGTTCAAATGCCCTTGAGCAAGGGGTTAGTTTAATACTTGACTAATGGGTTTTTACTTATAAGCATGAAAAATTCCTGGAACATAGTTGTAAACAAAATTTTTTTAAAAAAATCTTTAATTTTGTAGTTTCTTCAAGGTTAAAATAGGGAAAACTGACATTTCAACACTGCATTAGTATTGAGCAACATTAAAAAAAATATTTTTTCCAAGTATATCTTAAATGTTAAATTGTTCTATTAACAACTAAAACAAATAAATTAGGATATTAGTATATAACAAACTGTAATAATTTTAAAAGATAAAGAATTTTCTAATTATTTAAAAATAGATTTTGGGACAAATTTATAGAAAAAAAAATTCTTGTTAAAAATCAAGTTATTGATTTTACATTAACCAAATAACCTTTTTTAGAATTGCAATTGTATTAAAACTTTCCAAATTCCATTTCAGGTACAAATGTCCTTGAGCAAAGGGTTAATCTAATACCTGACTAATGAGTTATTACTTAACAATAAGCATAACAAATTCCTGAAAACTAGTTTTAAACAAAAATATTTTCAAAAAATCTTTTATTGTAATTTCTCCAAAGTTACAATAAGAAAAACTGATATTTCAACACTACATTATTATTGATTAACTTTAGAAAAAATATTTTTTCCAAGTATATCTTAAATGTCTAATTGTTCTATTAACAAGTAAAACAAATAAATTAGGATATTAGTACATAATAAACTGTAATGATTTTAAAAGATGTTATTGAGATTTTCTTAAAGAATTTTATTATTCAAGAACTATTAGGTTCTTAAAAAATTCAAATATTCAAGTTAATAAAATATACATATATCCCAAGTAATGAAAAAAGTTAGGATAAGAGACAAGCATACATACTATAAACTAAAGGACTTGCATGATTTCAAGGCAACTATGGTTGATGAGTTCGTTTTATCAATTAGAAATATTTTGGACAGATTCTTCATATTTTGACTTCGATACTGTTCTCTCTTAAAAAGCTAGTTTACATTATTAAATATTTTTATTTGACTTTAATTTTAACTAAATTAATTTGATTTAGTCAAAGTAAAATCTGATGATTTAATATTTGTGAGTTTAGATTATAAAAGTTAAATGACAAGCATTGTTGACCGTTGTTGCAATGCTCAAATGTCAGAAATCGTATACAAAACTAAATGAAAATAGATACCATTATATTCTTGATGTAACCTGGATTTATTAGCCAGATGCATCTCAATATATACATATCATTGTCAATAGCATAAATAAACACGTTACATGTATATGATAACCAGCTAACTTGATCTGAGAATCTTGATCCAATACTTGCAGCAAGTGATTTTATAAGGCCAATTTGCTCATTCAGCAAAGACACTTTTTGTTTGTAAATTCCAAATGGTCACAAATAACATCTAGTTTGTGTTTATTATTGCAAATGTATAAAAATCTTCTATTAGGTGTTTGGTGTAATCGGACTCGTAACATACATGTTTCTTTGTATTTAACACCAAAATTTTCTAATTGCTTGGTCTACTTTAGATACAAAGAACACCTCTAATTAAACCTTTAAATCAAGTTAGCTGGTTACCCTTAACAATCTATCCGGTTAATAAATTTAATTGTAATTACGTAAAGCGGAATTAACATGGTGTTCCACAAAGTAACAGTGAAGAAAATAGGTACACAGAATCCATTGTTACAGTTCGGAGCAGCATAATTTATAAAGCTTGGATTAGATATATGCAAAATGTGCTTCTGTATCTTTTGATATATCCTTCAAAACGTTGGAATTGCCTATCTATTTTATTGTTTTGTAGAGTTATCTGAGATATCTAACAAGAAATAAGTTGAGCAATTCCAACATTATCAAAAGATATATCAAAAGATACAGAAGCTCGTTTTGCATACAATCCGATAACATTACAACTTGACACAAAGTCAACATTTTCAGCATTTTTGACAAAATTTAACAATTTCATTTCTGAATTCATACATTCTGTTGGTCTGTTGCCATATTCCCGTAACTTTACAGGACATGCTATATATGAAATCAACTTAGAATTTTCTCCTGATTCCAGATACATAATTGGTATTTGGATATCTCGAATAGTTTTCCAGATCATTGATATATTCTTTTTTATTTTAAATTTCGTCATGACCGTGCTTACATTTTCACTGTAGGCCAAGATTATAAGACTTTTTTTTAGAAATTATATATAATACCAATATATTTTTTAAAATCTTATCAAACTTTAACTACAAGAAAAAAAATAAGTATTAAGTGTGTGTTGCTATTGACATAGTCAAAAATAGCTAAAAATTTATATAAATTTAGTGAATAAAGAAATGATCATTTCTAAGGATAAATGAAATATTTTGAAAACTTCAAAAAATTATAGATGGTAGAAAAACAGAGAAAAAGAGAAAAGGGTAAAAAGAGTAAAAGAGAGAGAGATAGAGAGAGAGAGAGGCAGAACAACCAATAAAATAACAGGTGTCTCAGTAGGGGGAGGATCAGTACATATGATTTTTTCCTGTTCAATTCTGAAAAACCCCAGTTGTTCTTGGTCAATCAAAGAAGAAAGAAGTGAATTAGTGAACAGTGTGTGAAGTGTTGTTCTTGTTCTAATTTTCTTATATTTTTCCATGTTTTTTATTCTTTCTGCATTGTTAGCATTTTCTTTTTTTATTTAATTTAAATTTTATATTTCTAATAGATTAGTTCTCTCAGTTAGAGTCATTTATTATGTTTTAATTAGAGAGATCATTTTAATTATTACTCTTTTATCTTATTTATTAGTTTATTATACCTATTATTTTTTTAAATGCACGATGTTCCATTCAAAGTAATGAAATTTTAGCTACATTTCTTAAATCAGGTTTCTTTTTACCAGATAGAAAGATAGTTGTCATTAAGATGAATATTTGAATTCATTTATTATGTTACACTAATTCTCTTTTTTGTATTTTTTTCATTATAGCGTCGTAGGGACATATTTTTTAGCGCCACCTATATTTCTGACATGTCCTAATTCAACCTTGGAAAACCTAAATAAAGTGAATTAGTGAACACAGTGTATGAAGTGATGAATCTACATAAGGTAAGATCATTTTCTTATTTTTCTTATATTTCTTCATGTTCTTTATTTGTTTTGTATTTTCTTTTTTTAATTTAAATTTTATATTTTTACTAGATTATTTTCCAGTTAGTCATTTTAACTAGAAAAATCATTTAATCATTAATCTTTATACCATTTATTACTTTATGATATTACTTTTTTAAATATATGTATGTTCTAACTAATCAAAACAATAAAATTTCAATTATGTTTCTTAAATCAGGTTTCCTTTTACCAGGTAATGAAGTAGATTATCGTTAAAATAAATATTTGAATTAATTTATTAGTGTTATACTAAATTTTTATCTTAGTATTTCTCTCCATTATAGCATTACAGTGATCAATTGGGATCTTTCTAATGCCATGTACATTTTGTGGTTACATCCTAGTTGTGTTTCTAAGCCTGTAATTCAACATTTGTTAATTCCATAATTTTCACAACCTTCATTTGATGAGTTTTCACTATAGATACTCTAGGAAATGCTAAACTATTAGTTTAATTTTAGTTTATTGCTTTGTTAAAATATTTGTAAAAATTTTACAAAAGTCTTCAAGTGATCTTCATTATAGTTTCTATCTTCTGACAGTTATTTATGATGCTAGGTTCTACCACAAGAGGGATTAAATTATTAAAATTATGTCTACTTGTTGTTCAAAGCACTGCAGATATGTCTGCCAAAAAAATTTTGAACCTTCAGAAAACAAGATAATCAATCTTGAAATGAAATTGTACTGCGTCGCCTATTCTAGAATAGGTTCAAGGTGTATCCAAGCTCCTTCCCCATCACAATATACTAGCATCTGTGGGTAAACTGATGACGATCGATGCAAAAATTTTTCTTCTGTGTTAACTTCTTCAATAGTTATGGCGACTCAAAGATGATATCAGATGACCACATTTTCTGTAATAACTTTTGACTATGGATTGAGCAATTTGGCTGAAATTTTGCACATCTGCTTATTTTTACAATAAAATGAATTGGTTTCAACTTTATTCAGTTTGTTTAATGAAAAGACCCCTATCTTAAGCACTCTTCACCTCTTGTTTAACGGAACCTACCTGTACCTGCAGTTTTTTAAAGTAGTCAATATTTTTAAAAAACCATTCAAAATGCAAGCTTTTTTGATTGTTCCATTTTTTTTATTTGAGCGATAGTTTTCAAGAAAATAAATAATTGTTTGCAAAAACAAGGTAAATCTTTCTAAAAGCGATAACATGTATAATAACCTTATGTTTGTAAAATTTTGATAAGGTAATTATGCATGCTATTGCTATTAGAAAATGAATATCTCATTTTTGTAAACAATTATTTGTTATTTTCTCAAAAACTATTGCTCAAATAAAAAAAAATGAAAGAGCCAGAAAAGTTTCATTTAGAATGGTTCTTTTAAAATAACATCTACTTTAAAAGCTAATAGGTACAGACAGAAAAGTTTCGTTAAAAAAGGTGAGGGATACTCAGGGGCCTTTCCACTACGCAAACTGAACAAATTTACACCTACATTCTATTGAACAAACAAGCAAATATGTAAGATTTCGGACAAATCTGGTCAAAAGTTATTAGAGAAAATGTGGTAATCTGACGTCATCTTTAAGTTGCCATAATTCTTGAATGAGTTGAGATAGGAAAATAATTTTTGCACAAATCGTCATTAATCTATCCATGGATACTACCACATAGTGATGGGGAAGGAGTTTAGATACACTCTGTATATAGCCATATTTTTTTATTACAGTAGGTAAATGACGTTTAGGATTTTGTTAAGACAAACATTAAAATAAGAAAATGATTAAGAAAATTCTCTCTAAATTTAATGGCGTTTCACCTGCTAGGTTCTACAATAAATCTTGAAAATTGAAAATAGTATCATATGGAATCTTTACTATTACTAGGTGTGGAAATGGACAACGCACTATACAGATCTCAATAGTAAATTTCTAATGTCCAATTATTTGTTCCCCTAATTATTTTAGAGCAAAAGTGGAAATAGGTTTTTTGTAGAGAAAAAAATACTGCGTCTCTACATGTCGTTGGTATTTATTTTCCTCTTTTTTAACTGAAAAAAATTAATAAACTAAGATGTCTAGTTTTACAACAATCAGATACACATTGGAATAATTTTAGCAAAACACAAGCGATGTCTTGTTAAAATTCTTCCAAGACATTCTTGTAAAATTTGACATTTTAGTTTATTAATTTTTCCAGTTTAAGAAAATGGAAAAGAAAAAGCAACAATATGTACAGATGCAGTATTTTTTCCTCAATAAAAAGTTGATGTATACTTTTACTCTAAAATAATTAAGAGAATGAATAACTGAACATTAGAAATTTACTATTCTGAAAATGAAATCTGTATGGTGCGTTATCTAAGTCTACACCTGATATAGACAGCTTCAAAACAATGTAGTATCATTAAAGTTGAGATAAAAATTGAAATGAGGGCTCTTTTAAAGAAAATCAGTGTTAAGTACCAAAATTATATAATACTTAGTTATTTTAACTGTAATAAACAGAACGTTGTTAATTCATGTTCGTCTTTCTATTGTTTAGTGTTGAATATTCACAACAAAATAAAAATAGACTCTCTAAATTAAACTGCTGCTTCAATGACCATTTTCTTTGCACATAATACTATTGTAATAATTAGTACTGCTATTCAACATAGTTTGTTTATAAATTAATATATTTTAAAAGCAACAAATTTGAAAGTTCACATAAGAGCTTTAGTGATTCCTCGCAATTTTTTGTAACTGTTAATAAATACAGCCACGTTTTAAATATCTGAAAAGCACATCTGTTGTGATCTTCATTTGATTCTAAAATTACTTAAAATTACTTTCATTTGTACAATAGCACATATTGAGCGTTTTTGGAAAATGCAAGAATATTTTATAGGTAAGGTGTTTTATATGCATATTTATGTTTACCGTTTCTGAGACACGGGGTGCTCAAGTAGAATAACAGTTGACCATTATTTTAAGTAGCTGAAAAACAACGTAATATGTTGAGATGAAGTTTTGTGTACAAGCGATGATGCACTTGGCAAAAAGAGAGGATAGACATTTGTCTAAATACTTAGAAATTTCAATGTTAGAACGTCTAAAATCATTCTATGACCCCAATCACTTTACATCTTTAAGCTTTTTGCAATAATAACCACAAACTAGATGCTTTGGAAGCATTTGAAATTTACAAACGCAAAGCACTTTTAATGAATTAGCAGATTGACCTTATAAAATCATCATTGTTACAAGTGTTGAAAACTGAATATCATATGGCTTCTGATTAAACCTTTAGATCAAGTTAAGGTTACTCGAGTGGAATAGTGTTTTTACAGTATTTAGTTTCTGCAGTTATAATGGCAATTTCCAATTTATAGCATTTAGTTTTATTTATTTTTAAGACCTAGAATGTTAGTATATAAAATCCAATATTGCAGTTTAGAATAGTATAAATCATTAACATTGTAACTTGTTAACGTAAACATTTCGAGCATATTTCTAGTTTTTGATTTAGCAATCTACAAAATAATAAAATTACAAGGGAAGGTCGCCATGTATAAATGCCAGTTTCAAATAATTTTAATTTCAAGTGATAATTTAATGTTTACTTATAAACAAGTGAATAAAGGTTTTTGTGCAAAATGCATTTTGCTAGAATTTTAATTTCAAAGTGCAAGTCTACAACAGTGTAAGAGCTAAAACATTCAAGTTGATATTTGCAAGCCAGTATAGCGTCTTCTAAAGAGAGGCTGTTATATGTTTTTTTTTCAGGTCGTCATTTATGAATACAGTTACAGGCAATTTCTTTATTTTCAGACTTATACAACATATAGGTTAGCATATTATAAGCATACTGATTAGATGACAATATTTCTCCGACTTTTTTTTTCTTTTAAAGCTCACACAAAAAAATGTTAATTTGATGCATTTGAAGAGTTCTCTCCAAGTATTAACTCGTTTAAAAATTTTTGAGAGGTCACTCAAGACTTTTAACAGTTTCAAAAAACAAAAGAAATCAATTTTTCTTTTTTTAGTTCTTCAGTTTCTCACTAATTCAATATTTTCTATGTAGGTTGTAAAGAAACGTACTAAAATTTGAAGTCAAAATATTAATATTTAGAGGTCGCTCAATAATTTTAAAAATAAATTTCTATAAACTTTTAATGGTTTTGAGCGATCTTTAAATATAATACTTTAACCTACATCGTTTATCTTTCTAAACATAAATGAATAGGGAAAGGATGCATACAGAAACACAACTAACGAGTTATATGCTTATGGCTGGCATAATATAGAAAGCATGGGCTAAAGGGAAATAGAAGATTTAAAGTTCTGGTGGACTTGTACAGTCAGGATAATCCGAAACAGGTCTAAATTCAAAAATTGAACTTTATCACAACAGATACATAGCACAGCAGTAGTACAACTACAGTTAGTTCAAAAGCCAGATTGTAAACCTGATATTCCTATGTAGAATTGGACAGATTTCAATGGTAAATTTTTAATGTCCAATTATTTGCTTCCCTAATTATTTAGAGCACAAGTGTACATCGATTTTTTGTAAACAAAGATATGCTGCATCTGAACATATTGTTGCTATTTTTTTCTTTTCTAAACGTGAGAGAATTAATAAATTAAAATGTCTAGTTTTACAACAATCAAAAATGCATTGGAATAATTTTAACAAGACATTGCTTGTTGTTTTCTTAAAATGATTCCAATGCATATCTGATTGTTGTAAAACTACACATTTTATTTATAGGTTTCTTTCAATTTTAGAAAAGGAAAATAAAAAGTAAAAATATGTATTATGCAGTGTGTCCCCGGATTGACTTCACTATAGGTATAACTGATCAAAAACTTTTGAATCTTGTTTTGATGTTTTGGGATACCGCCTTGCTTGGTCTGAAAAGAATTTCAAGCACATTTATAGTTTTTTAAAACCAAGACGGTCATGATAATAATTGAGAAAAAACCATTTTATGTTAAAGCAAAGTGCCATTTCGGTCAATAATATGGCAAAATGTTATTAAGGAAAGTTGTTCAGAATATGAAATAATGGCTATATGCAAAATTCTACAAATATCGAATCACTGACTAAATCAGTATTTCATTTGTATTCTTGCATTGTAACTAGAGAAAAAAAATTTAATTGAGTAATTATTATGTATTTTCTTTTTTTTTAAATACAATACTTTATTAGAAACTTACATTAAATCTTTTTTTGACAACTTATACAGAATACTTCTTTTTCTGCAGTTACAATGCAAGAATACAAATCAAATACTGATCTAGTCAAAGTGATCCGATATTTGTGAAATTTTGCATACAGTCATAATTTCATATTCTGAACAACTTTCCTTAATAACATTTTGCCGTATTATTGACCGAAATGACACTTTGCTCCAACATAAAATGGTTTTTCCTCAATTTTCATGACCATCTTGGATTTTAAAGCCTAAAAATGTATCCTTAAAATTCTTTTTAGACCAAGCAGGGTGATATCCCAAAACATCAAAACGAGATTCAAAAATTTTTGATCAATTATACGTAAAGTGAAGGCAATCTGGGGACACACACAATCTTCTCTACAAAAAATCTAGTTACACTTTTGCTCTAAAATAATTTGGAGAGCAAATAAATGAATATTAGAAATTTACTATTGAAATCTGAATGGTGGTATATGCAAATTCATAATCTTTTTAAAGAACTTTGACAGAGCTAATTGGCACAAGATCTTTAAATCCTTTAGAAGAATTATTTTTAGATAGCTACTTTCCAGTCATCTAGAAAGACATTATTTGTTAAACAATAATCTTAAACATGTATAATATGTGATATTACCACAAGGAAGCACAAATGGATACTGATAGCATCAATTCATCAAGTCATATCTTGTAACTGGTGGAAATCTAGATTTTCCAGTGACATTCAACCTCAGACCTCTATAAATTTCTCCAATAGTTATTAGATAAGGGAAAGTATAAGCTTGCACTGAATCAATAAAAAAATTATTAATTTGATTAACATTATTTAAGTTTGGTAGGATATCAGGCTTTTTTGCTGTTATTATGTGCATTAAATTGTCTTAAATCTTTCCAAAATAATCCAGTGTTACCTTATGCAAATCTGTGATTGAAACAGGTATGCTCTTTTCTTGAATAAATTAAAATAAATTACACCAAACCTTCCTCATAAAGTTTAATGCTTTTTTGTTTAAATTATGTTACTTAAATTATGTTACATAAATTTGAAATGTTCTTTTCTTATTCCTCAGTCTAACAAGATTTGTGCAACCCTTTACAGTAATTCTAAAGCTTTTTACGTTTGTTCTTTTAAAATATCTTAAATGCATCATCTCATAATAACATAAAAAACTTAAGATTATTCTGTTAACCAGAGAGCTTTGGTTTTATGAAAAGTTGAGGTTTTATGTAGAGATCACATATCAAATAAGCATACGCCAAAAACTGTTGCCATCCAATTGTTTGCAAAAGCTCCTGAAAGTAAGATATCGACTGTGAGTGAACAATACCTCCTACCAATTGTTGAGTTAATTTTACAGGAGGCACATAAAAACATTTTAAAATTATTATCAATCAAAAAAAGAGGATGACTGATTTTAAGTTATTCTTTTAATTATACGTATAAGAATTTGAAGTTTACAAATGGTTTTTCATTTAGCAGTTATTGCTGGATCATTTACTTTTCTACCAGATCTTATAGCTGAAGAGCGTAATTTTTGAAAAAATAATAGTCTAACAACTAGGTTTCGTATGGTTTTGGATTTTGACATGTTTCTATTGTTGCTTTGTATACATCACTTGGTAAATGTATTTTGTAATCTTTCAACCTTCATTCTACGTAACTGTGAACAGAATCACACCTTCATTTAAGTATGTAGCCGTTCTAAAAAATTTTGCGTAATTTTTAATTTATTCTTAATAGCACAATTTAAAAGTGCATTTGACATAATGTTATTACAATCAAATCACTTGATTTAAATCAGGTGGTTTTTTAAATTTTAATCAATGATTTACATGATTAATAAGAAAGAACGTTAAGGTTTATGTGTGTATATTTCTTACAGTTATTATGTATGATTTATATTTTTATATCATACGCCGTGATGGGCTAATTATTGTACTATATTTAGCAGAATTTAAAAATAGTAATTTAAAGAATAGCTTGTTGATTATTATAAACTACTTTCTCAAGAAGTTGCTTAAGGCAACGGACTACCTGAAGATCTTATGTCATTAAAGCAGGGCTATAGTGGTGGGTATTCATTTGCTTATGATTATAGATGTATTATCACTTAAATTAACTAGATGTAAACATAAAATTAATAAAAATCAAATAAATCATAATTAAGATTAAGATTAATCTTTTTTTGGAGAAGCAGTGACTGTTGTTTTAAGAACTAGTTTAAGTTCTAAGCTAAAATCTTTAAGAAAAAGATCATGTGGCACATTTACATTAATAATCAGCCTGTGAATGCTACGTAAAGTATTGGGTACAGTGGGTGGAGTTGAAAATCTACTACTTGTTCTAACAGAATTAGACAATATATGTTTTTTTTTAAAGATATTTTGCTATGATCATGCACTTTATGCATTTCCATATACTAAACAAGAGTATATATTTAATTAACCAATTCTAACAATCCATTCAAGAGATTCTAGAATTAAGCCTAAATGTACGTTCAATCTAGAATTTGCTTTTTCATGTTCTAAATTTAATTAGATGAGTTCTAAGTGTGACAATAGTCTATAAGAATTAGTTTTATCAAATTAAATATCGTAACACACTCATTACGGAAAAAAACCTACTTTAATGAATATGAAATTAAGGAGGTTCCCAAGAAAGGGAAAAAATAAATTTTCTTATGATCATCTTCAAAATTTGAATATATATATGTCCTTTATACATAAGAAAAGTTTCAATCTTCCTTTGGCTGTTAAAATTTGCATTTTTGTAGAATTCCTTTGTTACAAATGCAAATTTTAACAGCCAAAATCTACAAATTTAGTGCCATAAGGGGTATCGAAACTTTTCCTACGTATAAAGGACATTAATAAATATAAAGGTATATATTATTATTCTCAAGATAATTGTAAGAAAATTTATTTTCTTGGGAATGTCCTTATGGAGAAAATTTATTTGTTTAGGAACGTCCTTAAACTCAGAAGATAATCATATCAATCAGTGTAATTGATATAGCACCATAATATTTGGCAAGACAGCTTTGCCTAAGTGTCTCATATGAAACTCTGTATATATTATTTGCAAAATGAAATCTCTAGATGTAAACGTTAGGTACGGTGCATAATGCATATGTCTGGCTACAGAAAATCCTGTTGGCGCATCAAGATTACGTAGAATTAACTATGTGTTTTACCAACCATCACCCACTCTATTACATTGAGCTGTTGTTTGAGAATAAACCCACACAAAATACAACACATTAAATTAAGCTACTAGGAAATCAAGAAAAAGTGTTTCTTAGAAAACTTATGTTCAACACTTTTCTATCTTCATGTTCTTGGGATAGTTGGCCTCCATGCCTACATTTACACTTATATGAAACGACTAACAGGATGGATGGACTTACGAGCAACGAAAACATGTCAAGCACGTTGCACCTGTTCAATGTTGGCTACCTCCTCTTTCTCGGTAAATCAATATCAAAAACTTCTAACGGATGTCAGTTTAATTAGGACAACTGTTTCCAATTCAACTAAGAAGCAGCAAATAGATGCCAACCATTCTTGTTCTTATTGTACTTTGGCTACATCAGCTTTGTGAGCTAATCAAGTTCATGAAGCTGGTGTCACCAACATGCAAAGAGGATAAGCAATTCCCCATCCTCCAAACCTACGCAGCTGACATAAATCTATGCATGTCACAAATTCTACAGTTCAACGTGTTTATTACTTCACATTGGCCTGATGGTTTCCTTCCATGCATAGATTTACATCTTAGGGGTACTTCTAATGTCTGTGAGTTTAATTGAGAC
>VTPC01003593.1:0-70800 GCA_011009095.1 Ignelater luminosus | reverse complement strand
TTTTTTCAAAGATTGAATGTTATCTTCTAGCCGCACTTCGTGCCCTTTTACCTTTTATCTTCTTAAAGAAATTCATGAGTCATAATTTTCTTTCTTGCTTAAGTCACTTATAGCAGTCAACTTTGTCTTTGGCGGCAACACCTTAACTCTTCTCAGTCTATTATAAGAATGAGAATATAACTTGTTTCATTTAGGACGGCTTGCGGTAGCCAGCAGTTAAAATATTTGTAATCGTTGGCACCTTCCGCAACATTACCGGAAATCCTAAGGAAACGGTAAGTTTGAGTTCTGCGACAAAATAAATTTTTCGAAGCATCTTTATCCGTTGTATGAGGAAAATTGTTGTAGACTCTGGATGTATGTAGACCAAGACAATTCACACTGCATAGATGATACGTATCTACATGAAATCTGCTTAAAATATTTTTAGATAAGATCTCCGAGTTGCTTTTAGTGCATTATAAAAAAGTAAAATGCAAATTAGTATCTTGTTAGAATTTAGATAAAAAGTTTGATAAAAAAAGGCAAAGAACTTGTTTTCTTGGTCTTGAACCGATTTGTTATCAATTTGGTGGTTGTGTTGGAAGTATTGCTTTGCCGAAAAACTATGCCAATGGCTAAAATTAATTTTTTCTCTATTTGTTATTTCACCATTTCAAAAGAAAACAATAGAAGCCATCGTCGATACTTCCAATAATTTTTGTATTGGATGAACTACTTAGCTCTGGATTAGCTATGCATGCATACCGAAAGAAAAGCCTTTTAGCTTAGATAATTATCAACAGATATTTGAATAAATGTCGTCTATATTCAGTAAGTCAGACAGATGCTAAAAATTTGTTAGTAGATCCTCCAACCTTTAAAGAAGTCTTATTTTTATCTGTAAGACAAGATACGGTCTCGGAGTTTTAGAGACCTATGAAGTTTTTCCTTAACTGCTTAGACTTTTCAGATTGCTTCAGTTTTCCGGTTTAATAATTATTATTGCTTTGAGTCTGCTAGGTAGGAAGATTTTTAATATTGCTTAATAAAGTATAACGGCGCGAGAATCCGAAGTTGGCTTAGAGCACACTAAAGTATTGAGTATTCTCGCAGCTTATGATGTGATTTAGCTTCATTAGTTATCTTTAGAACAATTATTCCAACTTGTAACAAGAGAGTCATTTTCGGAGAATACTAAAAATAATATGAAATAATGAATTATCATCTATTACCATACTTTTGGCAATATAAAATGCAACAAGAGAAAAATTTAAAAAAATTTGAAATAAATAAGATTTCAATAAATAACATCTGCTACTGTAAATTTCATTTAACCTCTACAAATTGAATTTAATAATGAGTAATTAAATTTTATTAAAAATGAAGTAAAGAAAATTATGGAAACGAGCATTGAAAAAAATACACCACTTATCTTCCTCGAAGAATCCCAATGCGATACAGATCTAATCGTAGAGGTGAAACAGCTGTAATAAAAACCATAATAATTTCAATAAAGTTTCCTGGTCTGATAATGAATTTCTTTTGAATGAACAAAAATCAAATTTGCATGTTAAGCACACAAATTTTTGTCCTCAAGTATTCACCCACAAAATTTCTTAAAAAGATTGTATTTAAGACAGAAACAATTTGATAAGTGCTAATGATCGACGATTCTTTATAAATTTATTTGTAATTTGGAAATGTTAAGTTTTTATTAACGTGAGGTGTCGTTGACCGCACATGTGGATTTACCAGGTGTTTCCATCTCATGCCGGACCGTTACGCACAAAACTTGACCGGGTTAAACTGTTCTTAAGATGTTTAATTCCAGAAGATTAAATGAAGATCAGTATGCTACCAGGAGCACGATGCGACGGTCATATCGTTAGATCGAAACTCTGATGAGGAATTTTCATAAAAACTAGGCTCGGTTTAGAAACTGCCTCCTGAGTACAAAAAAAATAACATCCGCAAGGAAGACAAAGAGGAAGATAACTTACCCCAATATTTAGGCTTTTCGCACAATAAGAATCGACAGGATCGCCGGGCGCAGACGATCTGTTTTCCTGGAAGAAAACCCTAGCAAAGTCCTAACAAATCGGCCAACCAATCCGAACATAAGTTCTGCAGAAAAATTTAAATGCTCTAATAAATTTCTATTACAAAGAATTTAATCCAGAATCCGATTAGCAAAAGCTAGTAGGGATTTGATAGTTAATCTCAATTTCAACATCGGCTCAGTATAATTACCTACACCAGGGAGTAGAATAAATAAATAAACAAAAGCCTCAGAAAATTACTAAAAATCTCCTTTAGCTGACCAGACCCTGAGACTAACCCAATCAACAGAAATTATTTGGCTAAGAGCCATTCAAATACCCTAAGACTAGAACAAAAAGTTTACTAAATGTCGAAATTAATTATACTCTGTGTCCTACTTACAATAATAATAACAATGCAAATTGTCAACCCTAATTGACTTACAAACAAAATTTAAAAAACTACAAAAAGATTAATTAATCTCTCAGAATGAATTCATCAACCTCAATCATCTCTCCAAACGAGAAAAACTAGAACAATAAAGAACACACTAAAAGTACCGATCAAAAAAAACACACGGAACGGTAGCGAAAAGTGACCGTTACAATGCATTAATATGGTTTTCGGTCTCGCCGCTAATAACATTAACTTTCTTCTTTTAAACGAGACACTCGCTATATTTTTACATATTTTTTATTTCTGTGGTTACTACAAATTTAATTATTTATGTTTTGGTCTAAACGGTTAAAATGTTGCACAAACAGTTTAGAATTAATCAAGTAACTGTATAAGAGTCGAGATTCAAATTAAACTTGTTTTACAAGTATGTGACAACGATCTAAACTTTCAGAGACTCATTAGCTCATTTTTTAAATGGCACTTCATTAGGAAAGTAGGCCATTAGATAAAGAATCTTCTACAGATTTAACTGATACCACGTTAGATACGTTTTGTTTGATTTTATTGAGAAAAAGGATTTTAAAAATAATTGTCAACAAATACGGGACTTAGAAGTCGCATTACCTGAAACAAGAAAATAAAAAACAAATGCAATGAAAATTAAAATAGGAAAATATTCCAAACATCATTAAAATCTGTTTATAAATAAAGAAATTATAAGTCCGTACCCATGGCCTTGGTCACCCGGTATAATCAGTTTCTTTCAAAGCTACTAGATTTAACATGCCCATCACATTAAAGATACAGCTACAAGTTTTGCTTCTGACTAAAAAGAAAAACAGAAAGCACATGAACTTTGATCAGATTAAAAAGTAGAGAGAATCATCAAATAAATTAAGTTCGTAATCAGATTTTTCTAATGAAATCAAGAGTTCATTGATGAATGAAAGATCAACTTCAGTGTTAAATTTGCACATCATCAAAACGTTCGGAAATGAAAATATTAATTTTTAAATCATTGAAGCTATGCAGGATCAAATTTTGGAAGAGCAGCAAATTCCAGAGGTGAAAACTTTCACCAAGTGATACCAAAAACACTGATCACAGTTTGTCTAAAAGCTTACTTAGTAGTATATTTGGTGGCTTTTTCTCGTTAAGAAATAAACGTAGATCAGCATGCAACACAAATTCGTGATTTTCCAAAAAAATAATTTCATCTACAGTTTCAGAAGACCGATAAAAACGTGATAAGTAAAACTTTAGAAAACCCCTAAAAAAATAAAATCAGTAAAAGTTAAAAATAAACAAACTGAAAGTCTAAATTAGTTAAATTGAAAGGAAATTATTTTCTAAAAAAACCAAACAACATAATGTTATGAATTTCAAGATTTAGAATCTAGTATACCTAGAAAGTTTGCCATAAATTTACTCCCTGACTTCTGCGTTTAATTCAAAACACTTCAAAGGTAGTTTCAACTGCGAAATATCCATTTCCAAGCAATAAATTTTTTGCATTGTTCTTACATTTAGTACATTCCGTAGTTGCACCTGTCCGATCTCTTTGTTATTACTTCTAGTATCTTCGTTCTACAAACTTTGAAGATGACAAAGAAACGAATATTGTCAAATCTCTAGTTGTTTTATCATCGACGTTATACCTTAAATTTAAAGCTTTAATTTTCAGTTTCTTCTACTTATTCTGGTTACCCTATACGGTTTTGTTGTGCGTTCATCCTTAGCGATTTATAATGTTCTATGAATAACAATCTTTTGTCAATTGCCAGTCTCAAGTACTGTATTGACTTGCTACATTTAATGACCCTACCTTTGGCTTCTAGGACTAGTTGTAGTGCCAACCTGTTTGTACTTATAAATCCGTCTGTGTTTTTTACGTTGTATTGTATATTGTTCTTCTTTGCTAATCTCCAGTAAGCCTCCCAAGCCACTCTCTATTTTTTCTAAACCCTTCTTGCAGGCAAACCTGCTAATAAGATGATCTGGTCCTCTGCAAATACCTGGTAGTCGTCAGAAACAGTCAAAAAGTTGTAGAATCGTCAGATATGGAGATCTCCCGTCAGTTATCGTTGCAACGCTGATTGCAGCTGGTATTTACTTATTTTCTGTTAGTTTATGACTTGTGCCAATAAATTTGATGAAGCGCGTAAGTAATCTTGCGGTGTTGTCACGTTGTATAATTTTTCCAACAATTTGCTAATTTAGAGGGCTATGTAACAAAAGTAACTGTGTAACGTAACCTTGCGTTACATATAAAATTGACTATAGTTTAACGAGGATCTTTATAGTCCTAGGCTGGCTAAATCTCAGAATTTAAGAAAAAAAAACAATAGTAGACGCCAATGTCTTTTATAAAAAAAACACAAAAAGTCATTACAAAAATTCAAGTGAGTCAACATCGGCTATTAATTAAACAGTTAAGAAATATCAAAATTAAATTTCATAACGATAAACTAACAAGTTATGTAAATACTTATAAGATAAATTCAATAAAAAAAGTGTAAGCATTTACAATTAAATTTTATAGTATAAAGCAAGAATTCAATAAATGATCGAGTAAGAATAATGGATTACCATCTATCAACAGACTTTTGTTAATCTAAAATGCAACAAAAAAAAATTTTTTAAAAAATTTGAAATGAATAAGTTTTAGTAAATAAAGTCAGGTCAGACTTTTATATTTATCAGGTAATAACCTAAAAAATTTCTTTTCAAATTTATACTTGATTGCTATTAATAAAGTCCAATAAATCACAAAGTAATTTATTACAATATAATAAATTACTTGGAAACGAAAATTAAAAGAGAGATACATATAACTTACCCCGAAGCTACCCACTGTGATTCAGATCTGAACGTAGAAAAAAGTAAAACGCCGTAAGAACGCAAAATTACAAAGCAAAAGAAATAATTTTTAATTAACATTCCCTATTCCGAAACTAATTGTAAATTTTGATTTAGTTAATCAAGAGAATTAGGTGTGTTAAGCACACCCTAGGCGTCATTAAATATGGACACACAAAGTTTCTTTTGATTTTTTTATGTATTAAAATAAGAAAATAACAAATTGATAACAAGTGCTAGAGGTCTACGATTCTCCATGAATTTATTTAAAACTTTGTTTTAAATGGCTAATTTTATTTTATTAAGATTAGGCGACGCTAACTCCCATGAGGAGTTATCAGGTGTTTTCATCTCACAGCCGGAACAGATTAAATTTATCATTATAACTTGAGCTTCAGGAATTAGATAGATGTCCAGATGCTACTAGGACAAGTACGATGAGCATATAATTATATTTGACCCAGATGAAGATAGGTAGCTAGGAAGCCGGTTTATCTTCCCTCTTCAAATAAACCACGGAACAAGAACAAAGCTGAGTACAAAGAACTCTATCAAAATCCGCAAGAAGAACAAAGAGGAAACGGCTTACACCAGTATTTAGACGTTTTCAGACAATATCACCAATCTTGCCACCAGTAGAACCACGCGAAGCGCTGATCACAGACCGTCTTCTCTCTGGAAGAAAATCTCGCAACTCGTAATGAATTCGAACCGTTTTCCCTAAGTCAATTTCTATTAGAAGAAACTTAAGCCAGAACCCAATTAGCAAAAACTAGTAGGGATTTGATAGTTAAACTCAGTCTCAACATCGGTCAACTAAATTAACTACGTACACAAGAGCGTAAAATAATAAATAAACAAAAGCGTCACAAAATTAATAAAAATCTCTAACCCTACTCGAAGAACCTAATCTACTCAATCTTTCTACTAGCCGGATCCTAAGACTAACTCAATCAACAGAGATTATCCTGATAAGAGCTGTTCAAATACCCTGAAAAAAAGTATCAGTCTACTAAATGTTGAAATTACTATACTCTGCGTCCCGCTTACAATAATAACAATGTAAATCGTTAACCGCAAAAGATTCACAAAAAACTTCAAAAAAAGCCACAAGAGGATTAATTTAATCTTTCAGTGTGAATTCATCAACTTCAATCGTCTCTCTAAACTAGATAGAGAGAACTATATGAAAAAAATAATAAAAACACTGAAAGTATAGATCAACCAACCACATGGAACGGTGGCTGAAAGTGACCGTTACAACTAGAAAGTAATCTTACTGAAGTAGGTATATAAAAGTTAACAGAAATATGGTTATGGGTTGTAGCGATATTTAACTGATAATTAATTAAGGCGACCGTAGATTTATCTAGGTCAAAAAAAGGGGGTTTATAGAAGAAAAAGCTTGAGAACAACCACTCTAATCGACTGATGCCATTATCCCAGCATGTTCGTGACAATTTAATTAAAAGAAATTGGAGATAATACTTGCATTGGAAAAAATATGTTTGGACATGTCGAAAATAATTCAGGTACATCACTCAGAAGAATCTCTGTAGCTGAAGAAGTAATCTACTACGCTTATGATTTCTAAAATATCTAAATCTTAAGACGAAAGGATTATTCTGCCCAGGCAACCTTATGCCACTGGTTGTAGATAAAAGCTACTACAACTCCAAATTTTTCAAATAGTTAGGCTCCACAAAAAATGAAATAATGAAATGTGATCTCAATTCTCATAAGATTTTTAATAGTAAGCAGGAAAATCGGTTTTAAGCTGGCATTATTTGTAATCGACTGATTGAATTCTTTATTGAGTCCTACCTGGAACTGCATACGTAAACCTTTTACGCAATGATTTTCTACTGTTAATAGAGAAAGTATCAATTGCCCAAGGAAGAGCAATGTGGTACATGCACCTTACCTAATTCTTCTCTGAACCAATTTTTCCCATACTCCTATACCCTCTATAGTATACAAGATATTGGCACCCAAATGAACACATTACGATTTAAAATTCAGAAAGTCAGTTGAGAAATCTTAAATTAGGATACCCAATATCAGCAAATTCGCGTAACAAACTAATTTTTAAAAAATATTTTGATATTTTATGAAATAATAATGATTGTTGAAAGAAGAGATAAATAATTTTAAATATCTGCATTTGCAATTAAGCATCATTGCCTTTTGAATGTGTAATAATAATTATATAGCCAGAAGAGGACTAACCTTAAAACTTAAAACTAAACATACAATTAAATACGATATTTTACCAAAAAACATTTACCTAAATCTTTTTTTAATACGCAATTAAAAAAATCTCTAAAACAAAGTTTTTCTTTCCACAATAAATATTTAATCAGGTTGTGATTTGGCGAGTGTCGAAGCCTTTCAGTCTTAAAAGCTTTTCTTTGAAGCCATATCTACATATTATTTTCTCTGCAAAAGCTGCCCGAATTGGAGTTGAGCACGAAACGTATTAAAGGGATAAAAATTTTTTAATAATTTATTCTTATATGCAGGTGTTCATACGAACATGGAATTTTTCTTTGTTAAAAAGTGACGACGTTAGAGTTTATATATAAGAAAAATGAGAAAACTTCTATTTATTTTAGTCAACTTCACCTGAGTTATGAAATTAGCTTTTGTACTTTTTTCTATTATAAAAAATTTCAATTAATCATATCTGAAAATCTAATTTTGTCTGTTAGTTATTAAAGATAATTTTTCTAAAGAACAAGTTTGAATAATGACTGTAGGAATTGCGTTTCCAGGGTTTCCATAAATTCATCAATACCGCCACGATCAAGGTGTTCAGAACTTTATGGATTGTTCTAGCGAGTTACTTATAGTAATATACAAGTCGGTATTGTAGTACTACCAAAGCAAAATGCAACATAATGTTTTTAATTATTAACAATTAATAAACTGTCGATGAAAAGGTGTGAATATTGAACGTAGAATTTTAGAAAGTTTTTCTAGCAACTTAATTATTCTTCTTCTTCAATAAATTTATTTTAGTTGTTAAACATTTTGAAGTAGATAACTGACGAAACATAACTATCAAGGCTGTTAATATGCCTTACACAATTCGACTGTTTCATGAAACAGCTTATTATTGTGTAGCATGCTCTAAGAGGTTAGTTTACAAGACCCTCTAAAGTTAAAACAAAACGTACATTTAATTGCTTGTTCTCTATTATTAACATACAGTTTGCGCCAGTTAATAGTTAGCGATAATCTTTGTAGAGGTTTAAAATTTAAATACTTAACTTTAAATTGCTTTAACAATGTTATTAGATTTTAATGATTTTCATTTTTTAAAAACATTATTTTCTCTTTCTTAATTAACTGAAAATCGCATATTTAATTGTCAATTTGTAAATAAAGACTTAAAATTCTTAACCGTTCTATAAGTCTGATAGCTAGTGGTATCTAGCGTCTAAAAGTGAAGGTAGAATTATTTATTTTTTGATAAACTCATTTAATTTCATCATTTAGAGATATTTATTTTTTAAAAAGTCAAGAAAGTCTTTAGACCGTTAGATAATCTTTTTTTAGGTGGTTGACTTGGAGTGGTGAGTGTGTACCAAAGACTGAATGCTAATGGAGGTGTAAAGTGCTGATACAAAAACAAGATTCGGCATGCTTCTCCGTAACATCAAATAAATAATAGAACCTGCAAAGATCGAACAAAAAACAAAATGGAGTCGAATTTTTAAAATGGTCGCTATAACAACTACCGCTGAGCACACCGTGAGAAAAAACTCTGCTACTGTATCTGCCTAGGATTCAAATCAAAATCTATTCCGTGACAAACCATTGATGTAATAAACAACGTCTGATAAAATAATTGCAAGAGCATATCAATAGACTGTTTTTCGATCTCACCGTAGTATCTGCTGGCATGGAAGACTGCCTAAGAAAGGTCAAGCGACGGATCATCTTCCTTCAATAATTATGGCTCTACGTGCATTAACCACTAAATGCTGTACTCCACTAGGCAGCTAATCAACCGGCAAATAATGGTTTTGTTAATATTATGTATGTTTAGTTCACTGATTCAGGTACGTTAGATACATCGTCGCCGCATAAAATAGTTTTAGGTTGTTTAACACAACAGTTTCCGTAGTTTTCAGGAAGGCTTAGGTCCGTTCTTTCTATTAAGTCTGTATGGTTAAATGTTATTATTAATAATTTGGTAACACCAGAGTTCGGAAAAGTTTGGAAAAGAAACATTTTGTGAAGAGAATTTTGCACGATTAGGGCAATCACCTGTTCTACCCTATTGTAGAACTTAACAGACAATGGAGTGCTTATCGTCCTGTCCTTACTTCTTCTATGTATCGAAAGTGGCAGGTGCAGAAGTAAGGGGTACGTTTGCAACAATTTAGCATCATGAACTAGACTATTGTATATGCTGTCTGAGTTACTTTGCTTTTTCTAGTTGACTATAAAGAATAGAGCAGAAGGTATACATTCTTCTTGTAACTGGGGATGTTGACATTTTCTCACAGCCAGAAAGCAAGACTAGATTTTTTCTTTTAATCTTGTTATATGAGCATGAATGTTTCCAACCTCAAGTTGTTCAAAACATTTTCCGAACCCCTGCTTCCAAGTTTCTCTTAAATTTATTTCACTGGTTTTGCAAACGCAAAGCACAGCTTTTCACTTGTATTTGAAACTGTGCTGCTTTCCTCATCAGTTGAAACGTTACATCTAGAGTACATACAAGTAGGTATACTTGCTACTTGAGTTCCCTTGCTTCTAAATCACCGTTGCTGAGAGTACTAAGAAGCTCAGAATGGGATAGCTCAGCACCTAAGAATCAAGTTTTAGGGTCTCGGCATCTCGTAAGGACTTTTTCCGGACGAAACCATTTACCGGTGTCACACTTGCTATAGTGTTCTGTAGTTACATTATGTGACAGCTTAAAGTCTGTTGCTTTTAACCAACTTCAACCGAGCTTCTTTGAACTCTGTGTTGCTGTATTTGGCACTACAGGTATTATACCATTTTGCCGTATAATAAATAATAGTAACTTCCAAGAGACCTTCATTTTTAATGAGTCGATGTAAATACTAGTTAGAAGAAGATCCTGAGCTGCAAACTGAAGCAGATTTCTTGCTATCGACAAGTATCCTCCATTATGGTAGTTTTTATTTGGCCGCTCTATTACAGGAATAATCTGAAAACATCCTAGTGTGAACGGAGCTGCTACTTTTAATACTTAGCTTCTGAGACTGAGCAATCTTCCTTAACCACCACCAAATACCGAATCTACAAAAGAAAGAAAAGTATTAGCGTTACCGTAGACAAGCATAATAACCGTCACAAACCAAGTTAGAGTGCAATCGAGATGATACATACGCAAATAGAATCCTTGGGAAACGCAGTCAGAGGCAAGTGAAACGTTGGATCTCGAAAGATAGTCGGACACCAACAAATGAAGTAGCACAACTACATTTGCTTAATTTGAAATTTGTCTGAGTTTATGTTCTTATATTAAACAAAAATGAATCAAATAAAATTTTTACAGGTTATAACATGCAACAGTTAGTGCCCACCCGTTCGACTAAGTATTAAAGGGATGCGGCCTCAGTTTGCGCTTGCGATGTATGAAAGTATCATGTAGTCACTTGGTTGCTTCATTTTGTAGTATTCAGTTTTTTCTATATTTCTAGAGATTGTTTAGAAATGTTAATGTAGAAACTACTCACTGTTTAGTAAAATTGCCCCTACTTGGGATTTTATGCACATCGGCATGTGTCCACCAAGCAGGGTAGCTCGGAAAGCGCTGGCCTTACAGGATTGACTCTTCTCTCTTCGGTATTTACATCGAAGTGGAACCGACAGGTAACATCTACCGATGCGTCACCAACCGTCGCAACCTCCGCCAGCAGCCGACGCCCTGAAAAAACATTAAAAAACTCTGTAAAACGAAAAATTCAACAGGCTCCGCCCATTAGGGACCGCCCACCACCAACAACACTTCAGGTGCTAATTTCATCGCCCCCGCGCAATTCAAGACAACAGACTGGTGAACCCGGACGCCGCCGGCTTAACATCTATGCTGCCAACGGCCCTCCTCGCGCTGCTACAAGCCTAGGTCCACAACATCAACGACCGGTCAAGTGTCAATGAACGCCAACATTGCACGTATCCTAACTCGCAACAAATGAACAACATCCAGCAGGCTGAAGAAGCTACGGAAGGTAGCTTATAACGGCCTCCCGCCTTCGGCGAGGAAACAACGCTGATATTATCATCATCACATCGAAGTTGTTCTATGTTGACTGGCATCTTTCAATTGTTGGTATTTTTGTTTATTTATTTTAGGGTTTTTTGCATTTATTTTGTCCTCTTACTATTTTTATTTGTTGTTATTCTTTTTCTATTTGTTGTTATTATTCCTTTTTTCTTTCGTATTGTTTGGCACCCTGTTTTTTTTTTTCTAGGATTTTTCTGGGAAGGAATAAATGTTCATGTTGAGAAAGAAGATCGATGCTTCTAAGTGATATTACTGCAAAGCTGGATCTTTCTGGTGGAGCTGGATGCTGCTGCCGGAGCTAGTTGTTGTGGGTGAAACCGCGGATTAGCCAATGAGATTCTTCTGTAGGTAACAAGCCACCATTTTGAAAAACCGTTTCCACCTTGATTTTGGGTCCATTTTAAAAAGCACTATAAGTTGTTTTTTAAAAAAGGTATTCTAAAAGCGAGCACGTCAAGTCTCATAGGTGTATTATCAAAGGTAGTATTTGAGCGGCCTTCGACGTGTGCTGCCTTCACTATGCAGATATAGTCGAAAAATAAAAATAGTTGTATTGTTGCTGTAGTGGTTCACTTAACAACTTTAGTTGATTGCATAATAGTAAAATTTGATCAATAAGTCATTACATTAAATTTATTTACATATTAAGAATGTTGTTGGCGACATCACCGTTGTTGCCTTCATTCTTCTTGATATTTAATAAAGTTGAATAAATTACAATTTTTATATATGCACATTGTTCAAAGAGTATAAGCTTCCTTGAAGGTTTCTGTATCAATCTTTTTTCCTAAAAATTTAGTGGCGCCGTTTATGTAACTTTTATTGTATTTAGTTGTAATTGTTTAAAATTTAGTTAACACAAAGCTTGAATTCTCTAAGATCTCTTAGCCCTGATAGATATATTTAGAATCCATCAACCTAAAAGTTTTCTGCAGGTAATCGTTTTCCATGTCGGATGACAAGTTTTGCAAAAATAAAAACTAAAATTTTTTGGAAACATAAACAATCAAATTCAGTAGTTGTTGTAACCAAACACCTTTTTGTAATTGATAATTTTTGAAGATTCTGTTTTTGTTTATGTGATACTTAGTCTGCGTTAGTTGAATACATTTAAGATTGTCCAGGAAAATCTCACAGCCGAACAATACGTTCAAGACATCGTTTTAAACCATCCTGAGTTTTCTTGACGATAACTCTAGACCGCTTGCATTGTTCAGGATGCAATTAGAGAGGAAGAGATTAATCATCCAGCCCTTCCACCACTTTCACCTAATCTTAACATCACCATCCTCAACCAGCCGCTATTCAGCAGCTTGCAGCTGTATTACTAATTCTTTGGCATGAAATACCACAAGAGCATATTCACAACAGTTATTGATATCCGTAGCGTAGAGATTGCAACCGCTTTTAGTATCTTGAATTTTTATTGTTTCAATTGTTATATTTCTTGTTACGGTGTAATTGGTAATCTCGAGGTTCTAAATATCAAATTTGTTGAGAAATCGGTCTTTTAATTGGTATGCAGTGTAGTTCAAATTCTTTGAATCTAATTTTTTATTTATTAGCCATCTTTCCACACATCAAACTCACAATTGTTTGTCTTGAAAAGCATTTCCATTAAAAACCCATTTCTAGGTTTGCGTAAATACAGATTTTAAGTGAAATTACTAATGAATAATAATGTCAGTCCTTGCGTTTACATGATTAGAATGTTAAATAATAAAGTAGTGCTTCTCTATAAAACAGCTACTACAGTAATGAAACATGCAGCCTGCATTCGTAATTCTGACAAACACCTAAGGTGTCTTTGGATGTAAAAAATAGCTTTTGTTATTATACACAGCCTCACAGTTTGTACTCATCTATGCCTGTCAGCTTGTGTAATGATGATGAGCTTGTCTGTTATTTCAGCAGCAGCGAAATTAAAATGTCACCCTCCATTCAAATAATTAAAAGCAAACACTATTGTTTTCCTAGATTGAGAAGTTTTTTCATGTTAAAGCGTATTTCCACCTATTGCACAAAATAAAGCTTTTAGTTTTAATATTTGAAATAAATTAACAAACTGAAGACAGAATTATATAATAGATTTTTACTTTTATCTACGAGTGTGTGAAATTGTAGATGGCCATTTCGCATCAGTTAAAGTCCTTAATCCACCATTTGCTTAATTAATTGCAGAGCCTAAATGTAATACCGATGCCATTTTGTAGTTAGGTATGAAATGAAATATCCATAATAGAGCCTTTTGCTGAATAGCACCTGGTGCTTCAACAAATTACGGTAATTACAAAAGCCCACTGTATTACCTCAATTTCGTCTACTACTCGTTATCATCATCAGAGGTGTAACTGAAGATAAACTGCACTCAAGGGAAATTAACAAAAAAATGTGTTATATATTCCTCTATCATTATTTAATGAAAAGCTAATATGTATATGTTTAGAAGTTAAAACGTCAGTGAAACATTAAGGATTATCCTGTTGTACTTTGTTGCTTGTTTATAGAAGATTAATGGTAATTTTATATCATTAAGCACAAAGAGTGTAACTAATCAACTCACATGTAGTATTTAAGGTATTACAGTAGTTTGTCATTTAATTTAATAAAAGCATTAAATATTCTCTTTCAGAATTATCAGAACCACGTTTTAGTCAGTAAGTTTGCTAACTTTCCGTAAAGGATTATAAACTAAAATTATTCATTTTAAATATTCATAATGCTAAAAACACTCAATTTTGATCAGAATGGTTAACAACGCTCTGATCTATAGTATTTGAAGAAGAACATCTATCAAACTATAACTATTCTTATATGTACTAGACAAGTTAATAAAAATAGTCGTACAGAATGCTATCTACGTAATTACTAAACCAGTTTCAACTATATAGAGTGTTTTTTTAAACAGTGGCATATCAAAACTTTGTTTTTTAAATAGAACAATTCATATAGCAAGTGTTCGAATAACAAACTCATCAAGATAACTTTGATTATCTATTGAAATTTGTTTTTATTTCATCATTTTGATCGTTTGTTTTTATATGGTTTATACTGTAAAATTCTTAATTTAATGTGAGATCTGTAATATGTTAAAAGCAGGATAAATAGAGAATGTCTAGTTTAGTATGAAAGCCTTCGAGAATAAATTTTTAAATTCTGATCTTGATTCATTCAATTAAAATAGTTTACGCCCGCGGACGAAGTTTGAGGCTCGACTCACAACTAAGTCAAAGTGCACTACTGGAATTCTTGAAGACATTTTTTGAAAATACGCAGAAAAGCTTGTTGCTAAAAGATCATTAAGTAGCGTGTGCCGTTAAACTTTCTTGTTTGGCCTTTTATACGTAAATAATTATTACAGATAAATGTACTGATACGAAGGTAGCTTATTACCATTAGCGACTGGTTTGCGTTTTTACAACCCGATAGACGTAAAGTCGAACTTTTGACCATGGTTTACAATGCAGTGGTGAGTAAAAACCTTTAAATGGGTGTGTTTTGTTTCGTTAGACTGGTAATATTTTACGAGAAGCAAACAGTGAAGCAGTCAAAAAACGTAATGAAGAAGTTATCGTTATTGCTCCAGAAATAATGGAAAATTGAACCACCAAATGGACGTACAGCTTTCTGTTGGAATAACTAATGTTTTGCAACAAGAAAATTTGCATTTTTATCCTTACTGTATTGCAGCAGTACAGAAATGACGATTAAGTTCAACAAGTTGGAGCAACCGCTCATTATTTCAAAGAAGCTCATGATCAGTCAGTGCCAACCAGACGCAATACAAAGTTTTCCTTTGCTTTCACGCCAATGGGATTCGACATAGTATGACTTCTTCTTATAGCTTATTCTAAAGAATTACATTTGTTAAATATCAGTGCCACGCTTGCTTACTCTGCAGTAAGGCATTGAAAAAATATTTAGAAAAAATTAACAGCAATCCGACAAAGTGAGAAAATTAAATAAAGAGATTTACAACGTAGTTTCTCAAACTAGAGCTGTCGCGGTGCCGGCTTTAGAAAGCGGCAAGTTTCAGGTATGGCAACATTAAACCACTCCTTTTGATTGAAACAGTCTCCTCTGTTTGCCTTAGAACAGCCACTCTAGCTTTATTAGAGAGCTAAACACAAATGCAGATCTTCCAACGAGCCCATAGTCAAGCTTCGTCTTTTATTAACCTACTTCTGGAAGATAAATACGAACCCCAGTCGGGTTGGATCATCGGTCAGGCTTCTTCCTCCATTAGCCTTGTTAAGAGACCTAAATGCAAACAGTTGTCAGGCGGGTCACTTGCAAGGTCAGATTAGGCGGATCGTCTAAAAGCCATTCTCTAACTTTTACCATCCATATACAATCAGCCATTTCTGAATCACAGGACCCCTGTCAAAAAAAAACAGAAACTGTACTACCACTGAACCCGACGTTTTTGAGGTATTGAATATCTGTCAACATTCGGTTCCTGTATCGTTAGAATGCCCCCTTTTTAAAATGGGCCCAGGGCAAATCCTCTTTTTGTTTCTTTTTTAAATTTGCGCTTTTGTTTCTATTTTTTATTTTCTAAAAGAACCCACTTAACCGGACTCCAGTGATTTGCCCATGCCAGCCTTTCTCTTCCTGATTGTCTCTGAAGTCGATACGATCGTTCGTTCCAAATATATAAAATGTCAATCCGCTTCGGATTTAAGAATGGTTTCTGTAAAAAGCTGAGTTTTGGTATTTAATGAGAACGGTCGTGTGCTCAGCCATAATCGTATAGAGAGCGTTATCACGTTGTTCACGATCGGGATAATTCAAGACGTGCAACGATGTGAGTGTGAGAGTGAATTGATTTATAGTGAACGAATAATTAAGAACAGTTTTCACCGACAATCAACTGGGTTTCGAGCCTTATCGCAAACATCACCGATGGTGTTTTGCTCGTAAAAGATAAGTGTTATTGGTATTGTAAAAGTCATAACAACAAAGCTATGCAGGGTATATATGAAATATTGTGAGACCAAAGTAGTGTACATAAAATAATAGAAGACATGTCCAACTCCGAAGAGAGTTCATGCACAAGCGAGAAAAGAGGAAGGAAAAAAATATGTAGAGGTGTTTGGAGAAAGTAAGAACATTAAAAGAATATCGAAGAAGAAGAGCAATTCTGCAGAAAAATATAAAGAAAAACTTGATAAAATGCTAGAGCTAATGCTCGAAATGAAAAATGATATTGTAATGCGCCATCAATGGAATATGCTAGATAAGTCTCGAACTGTCCAGGCGTTCCAACCGTCGAGTGTGCGAGAAAAAGCGATATACGAGGGCTGTTTGACGGAAGTGTGACATTTCAATAAAAAACAGGTTTAGCCTAGATTTTTTTTTTATTATTTTTCAACATAGTTTCCTTCGAGTGCTACACACTTAGTCTAACGACTTTCCGATTTCTTTAAGCCGTCTGAGAAATGTTCTTTTGGCAACTCGTCAAAATAGGCCTCCGTTGCAGTAATAACCTCTTCATTTGATGCGAATTTTTTTCAAATTCGGAAATAAAAAAAGTCGCTTGGGGCCAGATCCGGTGAGTATGCTGGATGGGGAAGCAATTCGTAGCGTAATTGTACCAATTTAGCGGTCGCAATTGCGGACGAATGAGATGGGGCGTTGTCGTGATGAAAGAGCACTTTCTTACGTGCCAAATGTGGGCGTTTTTTTCTTTAAGATAACATCAAAACGGGTCAATAAATCAGCATAATATTGGCCAGTTATTATTTTACCCCTTTCCAAATAGTCAATATGGATTATGCCTTTAGAATCCCAAAAAATAGTCGCCATGACCTTATTAGCCGAGTGACCAATTTTAGTCTTCTTTGGTGCACGTTCGTCCGGTGAAATCCATTGTTTCGACTGTTCCTTTGTCTCAGGGATACAGACATATATACCAACAGTCACATATCGGCGAAAAAACTCAACTGGATTACGTTGTAACATGACCAAACATTGATTTGAAAGTTGAACACGAATTCTCATTTGGTCCACTGTGAGTAATCGCGGCACCCATCTTGCCGATACCTTTTTCATATGCAAATGTTCGTGTAAAATATTATGCACCCGTTCGATTGAGATGCCAACAGCATCAACAATCTTGCGCACTTTCAAACGTCGATCAGCCATTACCATATTATAGATTTTGTCAACAATTTCCTTAGTAGTGACCGTTTGTAAGGGCCCGGGGCGTTCACCATCGTCAGTGCTCGCACGGCCAGTTTTAAATGAATTAAACCACTTGGAAACCATTCCATGCGATGGAGCAGATTCGCCGTAATATTTCCGTAATTTCTCCTGTTTCTTTCACTGTTTTTCCACGTAAAAAATAATGTTTAATTAAAACACGAAATTCACGTTTCTTCATATTTACAAAATAGCACAAACTTAATTGATTTCTATGACTGTCAAATGTATACTATTTCACAGATTGACATGAAATTTGGAGGTTAAGCCTCTAAAAGACTGACGTATATGCTGATGTTTTCGATTTACTGATATCAGCACCATCTAGCGGAAAGTCACGCTTCCGTCAAACAGCCCTCGTATAAACGCAAGCGGGAATCAAGCCAGCAGTTACGCAGTGAATAAGCTCGTAGTAACAAACAAGATAAATGTGTAATTAGTGATATAAATAAATTATTCTGTACATATAGAAATAAATAAATTTAGTGAAAATAAATATTAGAAATAAATTGTAATAGACTTAGTAAAAATAAGTATTAAAAATATAATAAACGTTTTATTAAAACGTTACAATATGATAACAATAAGGCAAGACCACAAAGAATTTAAAGAAGACTTAAAACTACTAGAAATGGAAAAAGGACAACTAAAAAACGAAATTGAGAACACAAGGAAAGATCACGAAAAAATGAAGACAGAATTCCACCTAGCAGTAAACAGAATCCAACAACTAGAACGGAAGGCTAAGGAAAGTACTATGGTACTTACCGGACTGACCCCTGATACATCGGATACGAAAATGTTGACTGAAACAATGAGTAATCTTATAGAGAAACGCCTAAAGATTAAACCACAAGTTGAAATAGCGTATAAAAAAGCCTGTCTGATAGAATTAGATAGTAACAGAGACAAAGCAATGGTTATGGCGAATAAATCAAAACTAAAAGCCGTTAAAAATGCGTTTATTTATAAACAATGATCTAACAGTCAAAGAACACATACGTAAAAAACCCTTAGAGCAATGGCGAACAAAGAAAAAGAAAGAAAAAAAATGTGAAAATAGAATTTAATCTAATAAAAATTAATGGCGAAGAGTGGAGGTGGAGTAGAAGCTAGATAAGCTTGAAAAATCAAACAACTAAAAAGTAAAGCGATAATAGCAACCAACTATAACAACCAGGCAAAGAAAAAGGTACTGAGAATGGAAAATAGATATAAACAAACTAATATTTGGAAAAATGGAACTCTGGAATGTACAGGGATTTAGCAAGATGCAGGAGAAAGGAAAGGAATGTATAAAGGTAACGAAAACGCAGAAAAATGCGAGCAGTAAAATAGGAATGTGGAAAGTAAAAAGCCTTATAGGTAAAGAAGAAAAAGTAGTGAAGGAAGTACAAAGCATTAATCTAGACTGTATAAGAGTAACAGAAACAAAAAAGGAAGGAACAGAGATAATGGAATTAACTAATATTTAATGGGTGATATGGCCTGCGGTTAAAAAAAAAGACCACGTAGCATTAATAATCAATGAAGAAAATATAAAAAATGTTAAAAATGAAAAATATGTAAGTGAAAGAATATTGATAGTAACGATAAAAGAATTCTAAAGTAAAGTATGTACTTGCAGTAGTTTACGCTCCAAATGAAGACGCGATGAAAGAGGAAAAAGAAAAATTTTTCAAAGATTTGCAAAACGAGTTAGACGACAAGAGACAACAACATAATAATCTTGGGATAGTTAAATGGTAGAGTTGGCAAGAATAATGAAGGAGTAGAGTGTTGCCTAGGAAAAGAGGGAGAGAAAATAAAAAGTACAAGTAGTGAGAAAATATTAAGCTTCTGTCTAGAAAATGAGTTGGTTATAGCAAATAACCATTTCAAACACAAAGCCATACGTAATACACTCGGGAAGTTACGAGTCGGGTGGAAAAATTAATAGTAAATTAATTTTTTGGTTGCTAAAGATATATGGAAAAAGGTAAGACATGAAGGTTAAGAGAGGGGTGGAGATTAGCAGCGACCACTACTTAGTAGTTATAAAGTGGGAAAATAAACAAAAACAAAGTAATAGAGGGCCATAAAAGAAAAAGAATAAATAGAAAAATAAGGTGCTATAAACTGAAAGAGACAGAATTAAAGACAAATACCAAAAATATTGACGTCAAAACTTATAAGACATAACAATACTTGAAACAATAGAGCAAATATGGACAAAGGTTAAGGAGGCAATACTAAAGGCAACGGCAAAAGTATGCAGGGCAACAAAGAAATGCAAAATTCCACATTGGTGGAACGAAACGATAAAAAAAGTAATTAAAAGAAAGAAAGAAAAATGGAAGAATTACCTAAACAAGAAAACACAGAAAGATTACGAAATATATTAAATAAAAAAAAAATTAAAAACTTAGTAAAAGGGAGAGAACATAAAGCGTGGATAGATAGTGATAAAGTTTCTACATTGAGAAACATGGGCGAACAGAGAGGAAGAAGTTATGGAAAGGTGGAGGCAATACTTTAAAAATCTCTTGGAAGGAAATGATATAACGGCTGCAAAAATCATGAGAGCAATACACCAAGAAAAAAAGAGAAAGTGGAACATAAACATACAAATCAGATAACTACAGACGAAATCAGAATAGCAGCAAGCAAAATGAAAACAAGTAAAACGCCTGGACAAGATAATATAACAGTAGACACGATAAAAGCAAAAAATGAAGAAATGATTGAAGTATTGCAATTGTTAATGAACAAAGTATACTTAGCAGGTCTAGCAGCAGAAGACTGGCAAATAGAAATCATTATACCCATTTACAAGAAAGGAGACACAAGATATTGCAGTAGTTTTAGAGGAATTACATGGCTCAATACAGTTGAAAGACTGTATACCAGAATAATGGAAACAAGATTAATGGAAATACTAGAAAAAACGTTAGAAGACTCACAATATGATTTTCAACCAAACAGGAGGGTAACAAATGCCAACTTTATAATTAGACAAGTAAGCGGCCTACAAAAGGCATTTGACAGGGTCAATAGAGAAGATTTGGAAGACATTAAAAAAAGAGGAATCGACAAAAAGGTATCTATACAGGAAACCAACAAACTTCGTCAGGGTAGGATACCAGAAATCGCGGAGATTTGAAACAAACAGGGGTGTATACTAAGCCCACTACTATTTTCTGCATTCTTAGAGGATAGTGTCCGAAAAGCTAAAAACCAAATAAAACAGTATAAGGTAGGATTTTAAAACATGGAGGTAGTAAGAATAACAGAGATAGCATACGCCGATGATATGGTGGTAATTGCAAGAGACGAGAAAATAAGTAAAGGAAATTTGAAAACATACATTAAAAGTCTAGAGATAATAAATATGAAAATAAACAAAAAAAGGCAAAGATAATGATTATAAATAGAGAAGACAAAAAACATCAGATATACTTACGAGGAAAAAAGCTACAACAGATAAGCACAATGATTGCAAAGGATGAAAGATTAGATAAGGAAATCAAGGCAAGAACAAGAGCAGCAGGAGGACTTTTCAACTGTGTCAAGAATACCTTTTTAGGCAAAAAAGAGATACTGAAACCAACAAAAACGCAAATCTTTAAAAGAGTAGTAACACCAATCCTAACATATGGGTCTGAAATGTGACGCAAAACCAAAGAAACAAGTTAAAAAGTATCGAAATGAGATTTTTCAGAAAAATATAAAGGAAAACAAAACTTGCAGAGGAAGAAATGACATAATAAGGAGAGATTTGAAGATAAATCCGATACAAACCACAATAGAAGAAGGACATCAAAGAAAAAAAGTAAGAGAAGACCAAGAAAAACCTAGACAGAAAAAATAAAGACAGCTGCAAAAAAAAGAGGTACAGAATGGAACGAAATTCGCATGAAAACACAAGATAGAAATAAATGAAAGAAGTCCTCAAAGAAAAACCCTCGACGATAACCCAACTTCACCTCCTTACACCTGAAAGGGTAATAAAAGGCTTTTAGGATTAAGTAAGTTCTGTAAAACTCTTTCTTTAAAGAAACTTCAATCTTCATACTACCCACTTTCCCGACAGCACTCGAGAAAGAGAAGAAACACGTCAACACGTTTGCGTCACCATGACGTCAGAACTACGCAACGGCATTGAATGAAGAGAAGATCTAGAAGTTTTTGCAGTTGAGATCGCAGATCGCTGTCATATCATTTTCTGGTGTAATAACTGGAGCTTTGTAGAGCTGTTCTCGAGCGTTCTTCAGCGAAGCTACTTTGATTCCTCGTTTATATACCGTCCGAGACGCGCACGAGCTACTTGAACAAGTCAGACTGCTCAAAATTAAATAACAAAGTTTTGGAAAGATCAAAAGCAACTTGATGATCGTTTCTATTTGAACACTTGCTACCTTAATAGTTTTTTCTTTTTTCTTGTTCTTTTCTGGTTATGATGATGTGAAATTGATTTGTTTGTTTAGGAAACTAAAAAGATTTCAACTGAATTTGTAATGTTATTTTATAACATTGCGTACCTATCCGGACTCTGCTTTAAATTTCGCTTGAGTATTTGCATTCCGTACAATTCATTTATTTTATTTTATCTTGAAACGTTAGTTATTTTCTTTTTATATTGTCGAGAGATATTTTGTTCCAGGCTGGTCAAGTTTCAAATTATTAGTGTACGTGCTTTATTTCGATTTAAAATCGTCTCACAGACTCCTAAACATTTTTTATAGTTATCAGTTTGCAGAAATTTTGTTTATGCTTCAGCATTTCTATGTTCGCAAGAAAGCCTGGTTTATATTAAAACGGTGAGGGTTAAACTTTTCCATGAACGACAGTTTTTATATACCTGACTTCATAATACAATGTAGATCCGGCTCCCGCTGTCGTTTAATTTGAGTCATCTATGCGTGAGAAAAGATTCGTTTTTTCGGAGAGTGTCTGCTTAGCTCGCGGCAAGCCGTTAGACCGAGCCTCTCCATCTGTCCAAATTCGTTGTTAACATAAACATTTACCGTGAGTTCGACATTTTAAGGTTCGTGTGTTACGGTTTCTCCAGGGGCGGGTCCTGGGGAGTCAATTACGACAATCTTGTCGGATCAAGTAGTAAATTCACGTGTAAGGGATAAAACTCCCAGATTTTTTTGTCTTGCGAAATCACCTGTTTAGGTTTGTGCGTTAGCAACAATCTTCTTCCTTCGCAATTTAGTTGCCGTCGGTTCTTCGAGAGAAGAAATGGTGTGTGTTGACCAGGAATTTAGCATTTTTGTTACAATCTCTGTTTTGCGAGACCATCATATCGTCATTAGTGGCCGATTAAAAAATGGTATTTTCTCCGTTGAAAATTAAAGTTTTGTGTTTTGTTGAGATTTAAGTGTTTTTAAAACTCATTGTAAATGTAATCACGCCTTCTCGTCGTTTGATAATTTTGTGGATTTAATTTCCAACTGTAAAATGCTGCTGGAACCCAAGAATCCTCCTGGCTAGCGTAACTTTGTTTTATGAAATGTTTATTTCATGTTGAGTTACGGAGCCAATGTAGGTTTCCTGGTAAGTAAAGAGAATACAGTTTGACATTAGGACACGATTTTAAGTTTTACGAGTATATACAAGGTGTTATTTGGAAAGGAGTCTATATACAGGGTGTCAGCCTACGAGAAGCTGCGTAGGCTGGCCGATGGTTTCTTTCTTTTATTTTCAGCTTCTGGCGTCCTCTAGGCATCTTGTTTTAGTTCTTAGTTGAAATTTAAGTCTTAAGTTCAGGCAATAACATGATTATTTGGGTCATTTAGTATGTTTTGGATTGAACATTTTCCAATTTCTGGCTCATACGGGAATTAGGCATTTTTTCAGCTTTTTCCCGTTACAAATTGTCTTATCATTATATAGTGCAGCATGGTCGAGACATATAAATGGGACACCTAGTACTTATTATTATAGCTTGTTTTGCAAACGTTGTGTGTATTATATTTCATAGAGGATCTTGTTAAATTAGCTTGTTCATGAAACTGTGTTTATCTAGCCCATGTGACTAATTTTTGTAAAACTCTTTTACAAAAATGAACCACTTTCTGAGCTTGTCTAATATTTACTACCGTTCAAAGGCATTGAGTTTTAGACGGTTTGTGTAGATTGGCATTATCATTGCATAACTTTTAAGAAGAACGTCTACCAATCCTGTTTCACGGCTGTTTGGATTCAGTTTGTCACGTATCAGCTGAAGTTTGAAAAGAATAAAAACTGAAAAAAATCGATTTCTGCGAATACTACATCCTCTCATTAAAGAACTAAGTGATAGTTAAATTAAGTTTCTTTTCTGTATACAACCAGACTCATCATTTTTGATGGGGATTGGACCAGTCCAGTCTAGTTTTTATTTCTACAATTGTTAATTTTTTGATATGCATCATGGTTTCCTGGTTGTTTACTTTTGCCTTGACTTTGTGTTTTGGGTCATTTTAAAGATTGGAGCTTTTATCTTACCCTGATAATTTATGTTTATTTCTACTCTACAATTTAAAATCTGATATTTTGGTATTCCTCTAGTTGTTACAAGAATCTCTTCTTTGTTTCTGTGTTATTTATGATTTCCAGTAAATGATCTAGCTGGCCAAGTGTTTGATGTCAATTTTGTTTAATAATTCCGTTTATTTTTTCTTGTGCATTCCGCTGTAACGTTATTGAATTTTTCTTCCTTAAATATTTTTACTGAGGATGACTCTTCTCTAATTTCTTTCGTTCTGGTGTCTCGTATCATGATCAAGATACTATATGATTAGATTTATTTAGTTGGCATATAATGCTTGGCACCCTTTCTGAAGGGGTTTTGAAACAAATTTCAAATTTAAGAAGTAACTATAGTTTTTTGGAGAATAAACAAAAGCCATTAAGCATTCCGGTATGAGTCGATTCGATCTTCTTCACAAACCTTTATTATCAGTAATTAAACTTTTTAATAAAGAAGTAATGGTTAAAACTGTTTAATATGATATCACAGTTTGCTGTTCGAAAATAATTTAATTATTAGCAAATCTGATTTCTCTTATTGAGGTTATACCATAATATCTCAACAACATTTAGGTATTAAACTTTTAAAAATAAAGTATTTTGTAATTAACCAAGGCAGCTTTTGAGTATGTTAATTTGTTTTGTGTCTAATAAGTTTTGTGGTAATTCTCAATTAAAATAACTCCATGACTATCTCAAAAAACAGTCGCCATCACTTTCCCAGCCGAAAAAACAGTTTTTGCTTTTTTTGGTGCCGGTTCCCCCTTTGTAGTCCACTGTTTGGACTGTATTTTTGTTTCGGGCGTATAATGGTGCATCCAAGTTTCATCTACAGTAATTAATCGGCGCCAAAACTCGGATTTATTTCGCCTAAACTGCGCCAAAAGAGCGTTGGAAATATTCATTCGAACACGTTTTTGGTCTAACGTGACCAAACGCGGCACCCAACGCGCGGACAGCTTTCTCATGCCTAAATGTTGATTTAATATGTGACAAACACGTTCTTTTGGCATGTTCATCACCTCTGCTATCTATCTCACTTTAATTCGGCGGTCATCTAGCACCATTTGGTGAACTTTGGCGATGTTTTCGTCGGTAGTTGCAGTTTTTGGACGTCCCGAACGTTCATCGTCTCCCAAGCTCTTACGGCCACGTTTAAATTCAGCAGCCCAAAATCTCACTGTGGTAAATGATGGTGTAGAGTCCCCATACACAGAATCCAACTCATCTTTTATTTGCGAAGGCGTATTGCCTTTCAAAAACAAATATTTAATGACAGCTCGATACTCGATTTTATCCATTTTCACAAAAAATCTCACATCAACTCACTCAAACGACTGTTACATAAAAACTGCGTGTCCAAAATGGCTGAAACTTTGGTGAGTAACTGTCAACAGATGAACAACGAAATTCAGTAGCTTTTATTTACGAGTGCTGCCATCTTCACGTTGAGGTCGGAAACTGTTCAGGCCACCCTCGTATCTTTGCACTCACAATCACACACAAAGCATGTAAGTATTTCTTTTAATATTTTAATTTACGAAAAGAATATTTGCAGTTTAATTTTAAAAGAATATTATAGTATAATTGATTTTTTGACTTTTTATACAGGGTATTGCTTGCACGTAAAAACGTAGAATAGTCCAGTATTTCAACTGAAGAACTTTTTTTAATATCCTGGAAATAATGTATGATATTGAGATAAAATTCTTTGTGCGATTTTTATTGCAGGACATCCTACTATTCTACATAAATTTTCTTCCATATATGAAAGTTACCAAAGAAAGTTTGTCTAACAGTTTTCTTATAAGCTATAAGATGCATTGCATCCGAGTAAAATGGATTATTTTAAAATATACAGAACTTCAAACTTAATACAACAGTTTCTTGTTTTCATCACTTTGAAAATCAGGTGTGATACTGATAAGTGATAAGTGATGATTTCTTTAACGGTTGTATTTATAAGACGTCTACCTGCTTCTGTATTTACATAACAAGAAAACTCAGAAAAAACGTTTTTATTGTTTATTCAATTAGACGATAAATTAAATGCTCAAGATGTTGACCCTGAACAGAAATCCTGATAATGCCGTAACCGATGGACGAACTCTTGTTTAGCGCTATGCGCTGCTTCTGGCGTCATACGTTGAATTTAGTCAGGAATTCGATTCTAGAATTTCTGTTTACAATTGTTGTAGTCCTTGCTGTCTGGATATCTGATGATCTTGGTGACCATTCGATAGTTTCACGCCTCCTAATCCGTCTAATTAGAAATACGTCGTTTAAATATATCCAAAGTGAAATAGTATAATGAAGTGCAATCTGATAGCTTCTCGTCCATCTCATTTGGGAATAACATTGCTAATGCCAAAATGAAATCTTTCCAAAACTAAGTATTCATCTATTGTTAAAGGAATTTTCAAGCTGTTCAGCGTCAATAATGTCAGTATTTAATTTAATGTCCCATTAAACCATACACTATTGAACAAAAATTCATTATTGCTTACTTTTACTTTCTTTCTTTTGTTCTAGAAATATCAAAAAATGCTACGTTGCCATTAAGAAATATCAATGATATCACTTTCTTCAATATTACTGACCATTTACGATTATCGCTATGTAAAATGTTGAAAGTGTTATTTAAGAGCTAAATGGTTTTATCTCTAACACTGAATGATGATATTTACTTTATTTTACCAATTGCAGTTTAAAAATACCCAAAATTAATAACCTGTTTACGTAGAATTGGTGGAAAACCAATTCCATTTTTCAAACAAACATGCTAGGAGACTATTCCATTTAAAAATCAAAAAGTAATGACTGCAGGACAGTTCAATTCAGTTTCGTCAATCCATAAATTTAAAAAGATATATATATAAAGCGAATGCAACAATTTCAAATTGTAAATTCTGTTTAAATCAAATACTTTGAACGAAGCTAAGAAAACAACTTACACGCAACAACGCAACAAGTAATCTTGCCCCATTTTAACTGACTGTAGCAGCTGCTGTAGGGAATTTATGTAGTATACATTTACATCGAATGATAATTAAAGTTTTAACGTTTCTCTACAGTATTGCCTAGAAGCCTAGATTATTGAAAAAAATTTTCTAATTTAACAAAAATGCCTTTTGGATACGTCTCTGCTTTTTCCTCCTATTCATCAACTTAAAGCTAGACGTTAAAAAAACGAAAACATCTAGCTTTTTCTGTAACACACGGAAAAAAGTTATTTGAATGGATAACATGTAAAGTAATGTATGTGATGAACAGTTTTCTATTTTGAATTTACAATGTGAAACTGAAATAAGATATACATATAAACAAATTTCCTCTTCTGTTTCACGTAAAGTTCACGTTTAATGTGGGAATAGAGCAACTCCTTTTCAGTTTAGGTAATTCCCTTGACGCCCCATTTTAAGAGACATAAGCTCCAGGTTAAAACGATTTTTTTCCCAATGCAATATTAATGACTCCCACTAAGCCCAGAACAGTCCACAATTAGGTTGAAAGGTTTCATTGTGTTCCGGTTCACTTAATTATCCCGCTTGGGATGATCTAATCTCTAGTCTCATTTCGTATTCAGAGAATAAACGAACAGAACACGGAGCGTGTCGTTCCTAAAGTTAACAGTGTTAGTTAGGACCGACTAACATAATTTACTCAAGTTAGACCTAGAATTTACTAACAGTGGCTAATAGAGTTTTCTGGTCGACCCAACAGGGAATTCTGTCAAACAAAACCTGCCTGCCTGGCTGCCTGGTTGTCTGTGCGTTACCGGCAAACTTGAATGTATAGAGCGAAATGCTCTCCCTAAACTTGTGTAAACACGTTCGCGTGTTTGACTTTCCAACTCTGATTAAACTAGGAATAGATAATGCAGTCGTGCTGGCTTGCACCATCCTTTGTTAATATTTTATAAAATTTCCTTACAACGGTAGGTAGCTATTTCAAGGCATCAACTATTAATTCTTAAACTTTACTGCAATTACATGTTTTGAGTTTCTGGCTAATTCGAAAAAGAAACTTTTTCTTTCTCGGTACCACTTTTGAAGTGTTTCGACACAGCGTATCCAGGAAAAACAACACGAGCAGGTATCTCCTTTAATACTTATGTTGCAAAAAAAAAACAACTTTTAATTCAACCAGTTTTTTATACAGGGTGTTTGGAGCGTAGTCGGACACTTAAGAATTAGGAATTTCATTGTAAGGTATCTACTTTATAATGACCAATAAAATAATGTTATTCAAGATATAGGGTTGGAGTGAGTTTACTTTATTTAAAAATTACAAATAAGTAAATTTTTACATGAGATTTAAAGACATCGGTTCTAGCCTTGTTCAAGTTAGAAATTTGTCAAGAAGATTTGTTTTAAATTTCTTACACCTGCTCTATTATTTAGTACATAATCTTTCAGAATTTCAGAATTTTACTTTTACGAAAAAATACAAAAACATTTGTTTTTGTTTCTTTTTATTTTATCAACGAACTCCTTTGGAGTCGTTCCTGAATTTGCAAAGTCTGTTTTCCTGTCTGCATTTTTTTAATTTTTTGAGATCTCTTCTTTTTTTCAAAAATTCCTTTTTACTTTAGAATCGCATTCTATATCAAAAAATAAGAATACTTGAACATTCAGTTTTTTCATATCACCTCGGGAACGTGCTGCCGAATGATAAATGTTTGCTTATCTTTGTGAACAGACTGTTGCTGGAATTTAGTAACAAAATGGAGTTTGTTGTGGTTATGCTTTGCATTCCCAAATGTTTATTAATTTTTTTGGCACTTAATATGAAAATACATGCAAAGTAAGTACCTACTTTCCAGAATTAATAAAAGAGGCAGGGAACAGTATGTATGAAGAAACTTAGATTTAATTATAGAATATTTTCCTAGTATTCAACTAACAGTTGTTTTTTGCGTGATAAAGCTTTTCTGTAAACAGATATCACGACTTTTAGTCGAGGTTTTCCAGAAACACAGTACGAGTATTGAAAACAGAATTTAATTAGCGTCTGCGTGTATGTGACAATATGCTGCTACAAAACAGAAAACCAATCCAAATAGCCTGCAAGTCATACAGTTAATTAAAATGAACATGTACTCATCTAGTATTACCACAGATGATTTTACGGAATGAAAATGTGTAAATTTCCGATACATGCCAACACTGAAAACATATTCTGCTTAATTAATTCACGAATAGATTATTACAAAAGTTGTTATATGATTTAACTATTAGTCCTATTTTGGGCGTTTTAGAAACGGCTGATTAAAAATTTAAAACACAACATAATGTTTACTTTATTATTCCGTTACTGAAAAGAAATAAAACTAGCAAGCTAATAAGATTGATAGTTATACAGGGTGATCTTTTATTCAGATGCTCATCCGCTTAAATACAGACACTACATCAAGAAGGTTAATTTAGAGCGCAGCCTGATCCGTATTCCAAGATCATATTATCTAACATCACTGATTAACAGACTGAAACTTTTTTTTTGGTTCCCTGTTACAAATAGGTGATTTTGAATCTGCTTTTTTTTCTTCACTAGCACATCACTGGTGTCAGCATCTCCATCAGCTGTTCCTGTCTCAATGCCTTCAGCATCTTCTGTGACAGCATATGGAACAACTTTATTTTGTTCTTGTTTGACATAAACTGTTCTTGCTGAACTATCAACCTCATGGTCACGTCAAAATTTATGTCTACAGATATTTTTGTGCTATATCTTCGTCTTTGTTTAGGTCGTTTAGTGCTGTTGGCAAAAACAACAGTATAATTATCGCCATAATGTTTTCTGACGTAGTCACATACTGGTTGTATACATGGGAGAAAGAAAGAAAACCACCATCAATAACATTAGCACTAGTCTTGAGATCTAGTGCTGTTTTTTCAACTGGGAAAACTTCGGGACTAGAGGATTAACAACTTCAATTACATTTTTAACAGAGGCCAAGGATGATACTTTGTCTTTTAGATTTTGGTTCACTTCTCTAAAATTTTTCCCAACTGACTTTGCCTTAGTGGCCTTTCCCACTTCCGACGCTTTGTGACAATTTACATTGCAGTTGTCAACTACGCCTATTGCAAGAGATACGAGTGAAAGCGATTTTGTAAAAGGAGGATGGTGATAGACAACTTCTTTCTATCCTTTTCGTCCCTAGTTTGTCGTGATGTGCGATAGTCTACATGCTGTTTTCCTGTTGAAAACTGCAATTCAGCAAAATCCTCTATTGAGCCCTTCAGAAACTGCATAAGGATCTGCTTAATTGTCATAGCAGACCAGACGACTGATCTAGAGATAAAAAACTGATAAGTATTCTTGGCCGAAGGAGATTACTTGTATATAACATAAATATAATTTAATTAGGTGTATAAATAAGTTTCTCCCCAGTTTAAGAATATAATTTAATTAGGTATATAAATAAGTTTCTCCCCAGTTTAAGAGCTCTCTGCTCTGTATCTTCAAGATTATTAATCCTACAAAAACTGAATGTAACCTCTTCTATAGCAAATGTTGTGTACTTTACTTTTGTATATAAAATAGTTTTTGCTAAGACCGATAGTTTCGGAGACATTTGGGAAAAAACGTAAAAATTAACCTTCAAATAGCCCCCAACCTCCGGGGACTTTTATTATGTTGTTCACTAGATACCAACGAACAACTCTGCCACGTTTTAAAACTTTGGGATTTTTTTCGCTCGATCACATTTCTTTGATCTAATTTAACTGAGCTAAAAGTTAATGAAGGGGCGAAATCAGACTTTGGACTACCGCAGTGACCCATTGAAGGGGCAAGCTAGACCTTTTTCTGTACTTAACCTCTTTAAGAAGGTTAATATAGGGCGAAATCTGTTAGTGGACACAGGTCTTTTAAAGTGAACGAGACACCCGACCTTGTGTGATTCTTTAAAGAAATATATTTTAGGTTTGTAACTGCCTCTTTCCCCACCATAATTAAAGAGCAGTTTGGAAATCAGAACCCATCAAAATCTTAATTAATTGCTGTATTGTTACAAATTGCACAGTCCTGCATCAAAAAAGTTCTTTCAAAAGTAATGGCTGATTCTTATGCATTTTTGGGTGCTGAATCAAGGAAAGATAGTTAAGAAAATTTATCAAGCAAAGTTCTTTTGCAAATTTTAATTTTTCGTGGTGGTGGGGGTGTCAAATGATGATACCACTTTGCAACTCATTCCATGTATATACTGCTTCTAGAGATTAGTGTTTGTTATTTTATTTATCTAAGCATGGTATTAGAAAAACATAGTGAGTCATCGGCGATGCAAAGAGCTATGAAATTTTTCCCATATTTTAAAATTCTGAAAGGAGGAAGGGATGGGATTTTCCAGCATGAACTGTCCAAGAATTTCCATTTCTCTGAATAGTCATTACGTTTATATCTTTTGAGAAGTGTAGTCTTATTTGTTGCAATGTGTATCATATGTTTTTTGCGCGTTTTGTCTTAGTGGTAGATTTGTGTCTTAGAGAGTTCACACTAAATAAGGTTTTTTTCCCCTTGCTGTTATGGCTTTAAAATGTTGCATTAATTCACCTGATAACTTCTGCTTTGTTTGTGTGGAATGGCTTAGGTAGTGGTCTTAATGCAAAAAACACTCATTCCGATTTAGAATGCCTATGGTATGTAGAGAACTGCAAAATCACAGCGATGATTGCTACTTCTGTTTTTGTAATGTTCAGGGATTCAACTTGCAAAATAGAAGGAAATTTTTATCCATCCCATCCCATCTCTCGTAAACCAAGAATTTCTGTATCTAAATCGCCAGAAAATTTAAGTATTCCATAAAACTCTGAAAATGAACCTTAACTCTTCACACAGACAGAATTAAACGACTGAGTTTGGAATCTGGGCCTACTAAAAGATTCTGCTCAGCTGTTTAGGTTTTAGATTGAAATAAAAACCATTTGCTAGAACCAGGAATTTTTTTGCATGGTATAGGAACAGAGCAAAAGATTTCGTTCATTACTTTTCTCAAGACGGTGAGTTGATTTACTGCACCGACGTTTCCGGCCTTATGTCAATCTTCAAGATTCAATACGACTTAAGTGAAAGTAGGCTTTTTATTGATTCATCCAGAAAGAATTTAAAAGCAGTATTACTTCACAATAGTAACAAGTACGCTTCACTGCCTGTAGGTCATTTGATTCATTTAAAGAAGCGTTATGAGAATTTAGAACTAGTTCTTTCTGAAATTAAATACAACGAATACGGGTGAACCTTACGTGGAGACTTGAAAGTGTTGTTCATGGTTTTTGGACAGCAAAGAGGCTATTCCAAGTATTCATGCTTTTTGTGTGAGCATTGAACAAAACAGGAATGGTTCAAAAGAAATATCCTACGGCCTGGATAAAAAAATGTGCTTTGAAGAAGTTTAGTTAACCCCAATAACGTTCTCTTCCCTTCCCTTAATATAAAACTCAAACTTATCAAGCAGTTTGTTAAGGCACTAAACAAAGAAGCTGGATGTTTCCAATACTTGGAAGAAAAGTTCTCTGACGCAAAACTGAAAGAAGGAATTTTTATTGGTCCTGATATAAAAAAGCTCATGAAACATGACATATTTGAAACAAAACTGGAGGAGGACGAAAAGGAAGCCTGGAGCGACTTTAAAGAAGTTGTCAACAAACTTTTAGAAAATCAAAAGGACCCAAAGTTTAAGAATATTGTGGAAAACATGCTAACAAGATTTCAAGATATGGGTTGCTCAATGAGTTTGAAAGTATTTTCTTGTTAGTTTTTTACCTTTTGGAAGTTTGAAAGTCCACTTTCTGCACTCTGCACTAATTTACAAAAACACAGTTTTTTCGATTTTTTAGTAAATCAATTGTTTTATATCCAAAATGCGTTTTTTTTTCACTGACTTTTACTACCTTTAACGCCATTATGTAAAACATTCTTACGTGATTGAGCACAAAAGGTCATTTTTGGGTTTAGTACATCAAAATACTTTAGAATCGACTGAAACTGTTCAGGAAGCTTTTAAAAAACTTTAAAAATAAATAAATTATCTATCTAAAATGCGCTTTCTTCACTGATTTTGACTAACTTTGATGCTATTTTGTAAAAAATCCGTACGCGATGGAGCCAAACGGAAGTCATTTTTGGGCTTATCACCTGGAAATACTTTAGAATCAGCTAGAACGGTTCAAACAACTTTTAATAATTTCAAAATGCAGACCTGTGTTATTTATTTTAGTAGACCTAGAAAGGTTTTCTTACGTCTGTGCGGCATTCTGACGGGAGACCCCTATGTCTGTCTGGGATTTTACGGAGCGTGAAACTGCTGACAAAAAAACCCCTAAGATTCAATCCTAGTTACAGTCTCATTTGATCAGTAAACGAAGTGAAGTCAACATTTGTCTAACCCGTCAGCTACCGTAATCTACGAGGGTGGTCTGAAAAGTTTCCGACCTAACAAAGATACAAGACATTTTTTCTGAAAATTTTTTTTATTTTTCAACATAGTCTCCTTGTAACTCTACACACTTCTCCCAGTGATGCTCCCATCTCTGTAACCCGTCCAAATAGTACTCGGCATTTTTCTCTGCAAAATAATTGTTCACGAAGGTGATTGCCTCTTCATTTGACGAAAATCTTTGCCCTCCGAGCGCAATTTTTAAATGAGGGAACAAAAAGAAGTCGCTTGGGGCTAGATCTGGTGAGTAAGGCGGATGGTCAAGCAGTTCAAACCGTAATTCGTGAATTTTCGCCATGGCAACATAGAAACTGTTGATCTAAAAAAAGCACAGACTTAGAAATTTTTGAATCTTTCAAGTTTTGCAAATTTTGCAAAGCGCAAAATAAAAACTGAAAAATCATAAGTAGTTTGGTGCATCAATTGTTTTTATTTTCTTGGCAGTTACAAGACTGCTGTGACATTAAGAGCTCCTTATTGTAAAAAGATTTAAAAGTAGTTATGTCATGACAAACAACTTTATTGTTAACTTCATATAGGAACTTCAATTTACGCTTGGAAGAACTTAGTAAGCTCATGTTCATGGTCCAGAATGTTGCGTTTGCTAATTTGGCAAGGAAATTGTTGTCTTCTACAACGATTGTGTATATATCAGAAACCAAAATTGCTGAAAGAATTGAAACAGAACAACCTTTAAAGTCAAGAGTAGAATAACAGAAGCCAAAAGGAAAACGTGGGAAATTAATGAAAGGGCATAGCAAGGAAAACAAAAAACTATTCTATAGAACAATAAAAACCTTAAAAAATAAAACTGTAAAGAATAGAATACGTGGAGTAGAATCTTAAGAGGAGAAGATACTAACAAAAGATGATAATATTATTGGCAGATTGAAGGAATACTTAGAAGAATTATTAGGAACAGACATTAGAACGAAGGATGATAAAGGAGAGGAAGGAGAAGGAGAAATTACTATGAAGAAACTAAATAATGCCATGAGGAAAATAAAAATTGGGAAAGTAGCCGGAGTAGATGAAATAAGCCCAGAACAATTAAAATACATTGGAGTACAAGCCGCAAATCACATATAAGTATTTTGCTCTCCAAGGAAAGTTCCTAAAGCACAAAGAAATTTCTGAAAAGACAAGATTATCGGTCTGTAAAGTAATGTACCTATCGAGATTGTTACATGGTGGAGAAACTTGAATATTAACACAAAGACAAGAAGAAAGGATCCAAGCTTCAGAAATGAAATGTTTGAGGAAATAGCAGGAGTAAAAAGAATAAGAGAAATATTAAAGGTAAAGTCGACGAAAACGGCACTAGAAAATAAAAAATTAAACTAGTTTGGACATTAAGTAAGAATGCCCGAAAACAGACAGGTAAAAAAAATATGAAAAGCAAAACCGGTGAGAAGGAATAAGAGAAGAAGGCCAAGAAGAACGCAGAACAATGAAGTAGACGAAATATGAAGAGAAAGAGGACAAGATTGACACTCAGCTCAAGTATTGGCAAATAACAGAAGAAAATGGAAGCAATTTGTAACCTGAAGAGGGTAATAGAGGATCAGGATTATAATGATGACAACTTTTGACAACCATTACGTCAATACTTTGTATATCGGAATTTCACTATATTTCGGTTTTGAGAGATAAAAATATATGCAGGAAACACCCCTTGGATGAAACTGAGCACCATTTCGCATATACCGGAAAATAATATCGCGAGTTCCGTAAGGTAAATTTGTACGCGTCCCGTACAAACGTCGGCTGTCCCAAACACGCATTTGATTTTGTACCTATTCTTTTATTAATGAAGTACTCATATCACGGTTATATTATTTTAAAACATTGTTGAAACCATTAGCTATTAAACCTAAGAGAGACTAGTGCTTAAAACTCGGCTGTACTGCTAAACTTCCATGCTAAAATGTGTAAGTCGCAGTCACGGTAGATCAAAGCGGTTTCTAACAAACACGGAAGTTATAGGCACTTTTACGTAGAAAATAAAATCCGCTTTCTAGATTTTTTTCTTTATTAAATGCTGCATCATGTGCCTATTTTAATGCCTTTATTTATTATTATCATCGGTGTCTTAGAACACTTTCTTGACCGTTTTTTCGGCTCCTCTTTTATTATACTGTAATAAACACTACATTTATATATTAGTATAAAAATCTATTAGTTATATAGTTACTTTGACAAAGCTCTAAATATTTATAAACAACAATTTTATTCGCAATCAATCCACTTCGCAGTTTTTCAACTTTCATCCAATCAACCTATTTTCAATAAACAATCAATTGAATATACAGTGTTTCATTAATCTTACATTCTTTGCGATCCTCAACGTTTGTTTAGTGTGCTAAAAGCATGATCATTTATTTAAGATAAACTGCAAGCAAATCAATATCACATCGAATAAGTTCAATCATTCTTTTGAAATTATTAAGATACGTTATTTTTCATATTTTCCATATTTTGCAATTATGTTGTTGTTGTTTTGTAACTGAGGCTTCAGTTCGCAATTGCTTTGGACTTTGTGGCTTCTACTAATATGGTAATTTCGCCGCCAATTAGAATTTAGTCAAACAGGAGGTTTTCTAACCCCGATAGGTATTTTTAGCGTGCAATTCTTCGTAGTCACAAGGGACTCACAGCTTTACATACCTCCCGGAGGATGGCATCTTTTTCTCGTGAAAAATGTCAGGACATCGACCGCATACCTAGTTTAGATATTAGTTTCTCTATTTTTACCAAGAGTGATATACAATTGTATACAATTTAAGTTGTTTCTTTTAAATTAAACAAATCGATGATGAAAACGGAAAGTTTCATATTTTATCGTTAGCATTTAATGCCCAACAGATAGTAATCTCAATGATAATCTCATTAAAGAATTGTTCATTTCTAAACTTTCTAAACATAAATTTAGATTTCAAGCCAAAATATACGTGGTTACAGTTTAATGGTCGAATTTGATGACACCCAGTATTTGTATGACCTACAGTCATCTATTGTCTAACAATAGAAATTACAGAAAGATTCTGTTTTATATTAATTACTCTCATTACTCTCTTTGTTTGTACTGATATATATACTCACATTGATTGACTCACTAGCATACTCGCCTTGAAGAAAAAGAAAACTGAAAATGTTGATTATTTGTGGAAAGACTCGTTAGATGGTGGCTTAGCACTTTTCATCTTCTCTCTTATTTCGTTATCAGGTACAGCTATTACATGCTTATTTTCCTAACAGGTGGCAAACCATCACTTTCTAAGATTTGCACAACGAGACCTTTAAAAGAAGGCATATATTTTATCCCATCATTAATAAAACTAATTAGTTATTATTATCAGCACCACAAGCAATCACTGTCTTGTAAGATTTTCCAAGCAGATTACACTAATAGACAAAGAATTCATTACTGGAACAACTCTGGCTGATTCTTACATAATTTTTGCCTGCTGAATAATCCGAGTATGTCATCAGAACTTGTCCATCAACCACCATATTTTTTTTGTAATTGTTGATTTTTACCCCAAATTAGCATATCCTGCCCCTTACATTTACTTCTTTGAATTTCTAATTTTCGGAGTCTCTTTAAACCACAATACTTTGTTACGGACAAAACTGGGATTAGTGACCCATCGGTATCGCAACCATATATAAAATCGGTATGGCACCTGTAATGCTAGCTTTTGACAGTTGAAGACGGGTCATGGGCAAGGAAGGTCTTGAGCCGGTGGTAAACGATAGTGTAGTTACGAGAATCTTTATGGGTTTCGGGATCGAAAGGGTGCCAGCCGCAGTAGAAAGTCGGTGGCCTAATTTTGAAAGAGAAACCCTGCGGCTGATCTCCTTTTCTAGGTCAGTAGGCGAGATCCGCAGGTTCGAACGGAATTAAGCTAATATTATATACGTAGGTGAAGGTCAACGTCCATCGGTTCCGGAACAGCTGATCACTGAAACAATCTATGTGTATGCTAATACAACAAGAAAAGCCAAAAGGTAAATTAATAACGTTTATTAGCATACTATTAAATTGGTACAACAAACAGAATACAGCGGTCCTGGTTTACACTGCTTGCAAATCTTTTAATATGAACACATATAAAGAAAAGATAACTATATAAAGGTACATACACAACAAGTAAACATAACATAAATCTGGCCGCATTAAATTTGTTAATATTCACGAACCATTGACCAGACGCATTACACAAAACGCCGGTAACCTCAAGGCAATACAACACCTAAATAATAAAACATTCGCGGATATTAGAAATTCTGCGGTCAAGATCGTTAATATAACTGGGGACGTCACCTCCAGAAGTTTTGCATTTAGCTTTGGATCCAGATAATTGTTTAAATAAATATTTAAGTAAGAAACATTTTGCAAAGTTATAAACCAACAAGAATTTACGTTAACAGAACCTTGCAAACTATCAAAACAAGACTTAAATTCATAAATTTTGCTTATAATTAACAAACTAATAAAAGATTAATAACATTTCGGAACAGAATCGTTACGTTACAACTTGACAAATAACAGGTTCTTAACTAAACAAGATTACAAAACTTTTCACCACTGTAAAAAAAATGTTGCGTCGAACTTTTCACTGCTATGAAAGAATATCACAAAGTTCTTCACCACTATGAAGCGATGTTACAGTAACCTGAACTCTAGATTAGTGTCGTCCTAAGCGACTGGTGACGAGACGATGAAATACAAATGCATTCGTAAATAACTGCGTTTGTACATAGTTATATGCGCCAACGTTAACTTCTTCACGAAAGACAGTTTTATTTTTAAAAGGGTAAAACTATTTACCGTATAACTAGAACTAATCCAATAGAGAACCAGTTTGATGGCACAAAATACACTGTCACTGCGCTGATTCACACGAGATTTATCTTATAGTTAGAAGATAGATTTTAATTGTCTTTGATTGCCCTTAGACAGCGATGCAGTATAGAACTCGTAGACATTCGACGGAACGTTATAGGTACAAGGAACACGATAACACAATGAGTTCCTTCGGAAGATACAAAATTACAAGAAAGGCGGTACGATAATTTGACTGGGGGTTCGGTGTGAATTTGGTTTGGTAGATCCGCGAGCAAGGCGAGATTTGAAGTATGCGTTAACAGTAGTGACACATCTCGTACATTCCAGGGATTATCAATAAAGTATTTAACGATGACAGAAATTATTCGCGTTGTTTACGCTCAGGCGGTTTATCACTTTTGTAGATGCTAGCCAAACACTCGGATTAAATCTCGATATTACGCGAAATTTTCTAAGTCCCAAACTTTCACATAGGAGAGACACGAAGAGCGCGTGTGTCACTTAGATGAAATTTTCTGTCAAACTACTCGAGTTCTTGGACGGAATAAAGATCTTCCAACCCTCGAAAGGGTGGGTCCAACAGATTATTGTCTGGCCGTAATTCATGACGACATGATCACTAATAAGACAGCAAGAGAAGGGGGTAGTTCAACCACAAATTCGAGCATTGCCCTATGCAATTATTCGCATCAATTGGAAAAGTAAATCTTGTCTGAGTCAGATAAACTGACAGTTTTATAGTTCAAAGAAGCATAAAACTAAAAGATAAGGATACAGAATTCTTTGAAATAAGATATTGAAATTTATAAAATGCGAATTTAGAGGTAGTTTTATTGTATGCAAAGCCCTAACGTACTGCTATTTTAACATGGAAAAAAATATTTTATTAAAGAATCCTAAAAGAAAATAATGTTCTCAAGTCATAAATCTAACAATATCAAGGAACATTAAACAAGGAGTTTTTATATTACAAAGAGAAGATAAAATATAATTTCCAAAAAAACTCCTCTCAACCAAAATGATGTACTGGAGAAAATGCTCTTGTTTAACTTTACTTGATCATGTAAGAAACGAGAATATAAGAGAAAGAATGAAAGTAAAAAATTCAATAATGGACACTATAAGCAAAAAACAATTAAAATGGTACGGACATCTACAAAGAATGAATGAAGAAAGAATACCATTAAAGGTTTGAAACTGGACATCAGCACAAAAAAACCTTAGATGAAAGAGAGGCACCTGCTTCGCAGTCCTTCAAAACTGTAGTGACAAACTTCTTCAGGGATGCAAAAGCTGAAAACTATAAACAGCTGGTTGATGAAATGCTGCAAAATTACAAAGATTTGGGGCAAATATGAAGATTCATTTCTTCTATTCACATCTGGATTTTTTCCAAACAATCTTGGTGATGTGAGCGATGAACATGGTGAGAGATTTCACCAAAATATCACCCAAACTAAGTCACACTACAAAGGAAAAAGGAGCGAAAACATGCTTGCGAACTACTCCTGGGACCTTAAAAGAGATTCATAGTAACAGAACACAGGTGAAAGTCGAATAGAAATATGTTGTGTAAATAAATTATCTTATATATATATATATATAACAACAATAAATAATAACAAATAAGATTTTTTAAAACTTCGTTTGCGTTTTACTCAAAGACCTTACGTGCAGGGAAAATTTGGAAAGCAGATTCGGAATCAGCAGGAAACATTCTATATGAATCACCACCTTTAATTCATCTAACATTCAAAAAGCACAATTTTGCATATCAGTGTTATTTATAATAATCCCCTGCTTGTTTAATCTGTACTTTCTGAGCCTTGTTGACTATGTTAAACCACGATATTGCTCCAACTCTCAAGGTACCCGTCTGATTTTGGAGAACATTTTCGTCCAATGGTCTTTTGGCAAAAAGATTCCGATTTGTGTGCAATAAAGGAATGACTGGAATTGTTACCCATTTTGAGATGCTTTTGTACTTTCTGATTCTGTTTGATTGCATGAAACAAGATAATTCTAAAAATCAGACATAGTAAAATAAAAACATTAATACCTACAAATCAGTGCTAACAAAACAAAATTCAGTACATAAATCAGTGCTAAGGGTATCGATACCAAATAAGAAACACAGACAATTATATAGAAATGGATTTTAAAAAAGAACAAACGTAATACACAATCTTATGAAGAAAATGAATTGACAAATAAAAGATAATGCCACGCTCTTCTAATCCTCAGTCCGGCCTCGAGTGCGAAGTGAGGCAGTCGACCCGGTCTCCAGCGCGAGTGTAGTGCATCGGCGACGAATAGTACGGGCTCAACCAACAGCGCGGTAGTCAGGGGCTACCGCCATCCCACCCTCCACAGTCTGTGTATTGGGGGGCACAGGCCTGGCCCAATTTCCACCGCCAACGGGGCGACTTGAGGTCGCACTGCTGCAACATCCCACCCGACCGTCGGTCTTCAAGAATTGGGGAGCTTCAGGGCCGCGACCGCCACATTTCCAACCTAACCCTAGATGCAGTAGATGGATCAACGGCCGCTCCACCACCAACCGATGGCTGCGTAGGGGTGCGTAGGCCCGGCCACCATCATCCACTCATCTCAGCCTCTTCCGACCGGCCCGGGTAGCTACCGGGCCGCGACCAACCCAATTCCTTTTCCCACCCAAACCCTTGAGCTCGAGGCTCCTCAAGGTACCAATTCCACTGCGCCCGGAAATTCGTCGCCTATCCGCTACACTTCCCGCCAAATAACTTCCCGCCAAATCATTTCCCGCCAAATAATTCCCGGCACACCACACCCATCCCAACTCCTCCACGCCGCATTCCTTAATCACCCACCACACTGTTCTCACTAGGGTTTTCCGTGGTTTCCCTAGTGGTGAAGGCAAATGCCGGAACAGTTTCTGCACTAGCCCACGGCACACTATGCACACCTAGTAACCCACATATCACCACTCTAACATATACACACTCTCACACCCCTCACTACACAATACCAACACCGTTCTGAAAAGAACCGCCGCATAGTGTTACCACAATCGTCGTCACTGTGTGACGGCTCGCTGGCTGTCCTTGGGCATTCCACTCCAAAATGGGTCACCGGCATCGGCGGGGATCCTGGAAGACCCTGCTTCCGGCCTGCTCCACCGTCGCCACCAGATCATCATCGCCGTTGACGGGCGTGCGGACTGCTTGGTGCCTGACATGATGTTGACGACTACCCCTTTTTTCCAAATTCACCAGCCATAGAGGAATTAAATTTCCTAAATGGCAGCCACCTACGGTGGCATTTGCGTTGATTCTCTCTCTTCTAGTCCTGTCGCGGAGAGTAGTGATATTTCTTTAAGATTAAGTCGAGCATCCGCTTATAATGTCTTAATTTCTTGTAAGATTATTCTGGCATCCTTAATTTAACTATTTGCGCTTCCGTACCGTAAACAGAAGTATCACCTTTAGAATCAATTAAATTTTAAGACGTAATAAATTCCGTATTATAAGTACTACATTTCTATGCTTTTCTCGTTAAAATTGGCAAAAATATCTAATTGGAGGGTAGGAAATGGAAAAGGTAAAACTGTCTATTCATCTCGATATATATAATTTACTAAGTTTGTAATCGTGTACAGAATTAATCAAGCGTCGTAAGAGATAATGGTTTGGGTAAAGCAGGGGCTTTTGGTAACCAAACATATTTAAAAGCGTATACAGAACTGAACATTATTTTAACACCCTCTTTACAGAGAGCACCGAGTTTTGGGTTTACATTTGTAAGCACTACGTGCGTTTTATTCCTATAGCAAACACACAAGGCGGGAACTTTCGTATATTTACTCCCTGTGTGTTAACATTTTCGCTCAAGTTAATTTGTTTGTTTTTATTGTCAACACGGTTACCTTGAATTATCGTTCGAGCTTGCTTACGCATTGTTCTGTATTTTAGACGTTTGTTTACTTTTAGAGATGTTATTAATTAAAGGTTTTCTTATTTATCAAAATTATACCTAATGAGTTACATGAGACAGACTAACTATCACAAACGTCATATACCGACTGTAGCTTCTTTATTTATTGTCGTACCCTCAACAAACTATTATTTATCTTGTTAAATAGAAGAATATTGTCTTTTAATTTGACGAAAGAAAACAAAGTTTTGCTAAATATTTGTTAGAGTGATGACGTCATCGACATTTTTTATAAATTGCACTATATACATTTGTTTAAATATTCTGATAGTGGTTTTCTCTATTTTTACAAATTTGTAAACATTTAATAGGAAAAGAAAAAAATATGACGTAGTAGGTCATAGAGTGAGGAATGGAAAAATAATTGTAAAGCAACAGATTTACATCAAAATAATGCTGAAGACTTCTTTACTTTGTCCACCATTTTACGTAATTACTTTAAATTTACTTATTTGGCATCCAGTTAGAATAGTTTGCAAACTGTCGTATCTTAAAAGTTAGAAAGGATCAATAATGAATTTGCATTAGACTTGTAAATTGTTGAAGAAGTTACAGTAAAAGAAAGTTATGCCTAATTAGCACCTTCCACTATTTTTTTTATTCTATTACTGGTTGTATAATATGCGCAATACAATTCTTGTTTATATTTGGAAGATATTATTTAAACAAAATTACAATTTCACAGATAAATAGTGAATAAATAGTTTTAAAATGCAATAACAGCAAAACTTTGCCTTTCCATTCCATTCTCTTCGTGTCTAAAATGAGATAATGAAATTGTAGAAATACTGGAGTTCAAAGTGGCCGATTGTAATTTCATTAACAAATTGAGAAGTTAGAACCTTAAATACAATTCAAAGAAAACCTAGCGTATGAGGACTGCTACAATAATATTACCTGAACTTGTCTTTCTTTTTTGAAACAATATAAAATTGAAATCTATAAATGACTAAAATTTACCGTAAAATCTTCTTCTTCTCCTTTAATAAGACATGACGTCTGTTTGATCTGGATTTTTATGCTATTGTTGTTCTTAGAATGTTGATTGCTAGCTGTCTTTCCATCATTTGGGCGGTCTTCCTGGTGGTCTCTTTCCGTCTGGATTTCCATTGCAGGCTATTTTGGCTAGTTTGATGTCTGGTTGTTCCATTCATGTCTTCTTGCTTTTGCCCATCTTACCACGTTCTCAACTCCACATATTTTTCTTACATGGGTGTTTGTCTCTCTGTCTCACATTGTGTATCCTGCTATGGCTCTAAAAGTTTTCATTTTGGTTGTTCTCAGTTGCCTTTTGGTTATAGCGCTACCAGCTCTGGCTTTGGCTCCGTATGTCATCACGGGTCTAACATCTGTTTTATAAATTCTGGATTTGCATTCAATGGTCAGATGTTTGTTTTTTCAGATTACCTGTTTTACGTGTCCAGATATAATAGCTGCTTTGTTGACTTGTTGTCTAACCTCTTTTTTGAGATTGCTACTGCACCTGTTCAATAATGATGGTGTCGTCCACTGCCAGTTTGCATCTCAAAGGTTCTTTTGATATTGTCATTGATTTTGTCTTCCTTGTGAAGATTTTTATGTTATAGTTTTCTGCGGTGGTTTTGAATGTGCAGGGAAGACGTTGCAGGTCATCTTCAGATTCCACTAATAAGACTGCATCGTCCGCATAATATAGGCTGTGTATAAAGTGGTTGTTGAGTTTATAATCAAAACTCTGCTCTTCCACTGCTTGTACGATCTTGTCCATGATGATGTTAAATAACAATGGGCTTAAACTATCTCCTTGACGTATTCCTACGTTTGTTTTTATTTTTGCGGTTAACGGATAAATGCGGGTTTGTTATATTCAATTGCTTTTTCTGCGATCTGCTTTAAGATAAACGTGGCATCTACGGTGGATCTGTTTCTTCGGAAGCCCTGTTGTTCTTCACTCATCGGTATAATGTGAGATATTTCTGTTGCAATAATACTTATAAGGAGCTTCATTACCGAGTTTAGTAGAGTTATTCCTCTGTAGTTTAAAGATTCCTTTCTGTCTCCTTTTTTAAATAGTGGAATTGTGATACTTTGTTCCCCAATATTTTATAAGTTCGTTGCTTATTTGGACTTCGCTGGGGTTTTTTATTTTTGAGTTTTGTTATTGCATTTCTGGCCTGTTCGAGAGTAACTGTTATTTGTTCATTATCTATTTCATTTCTTCATCGTTGTTACTTATGGTGTTTGCCTTGTCATCATAAAGTAGTTTGAAATATTGTACCCATTTTTCTTCATCAATAGCTTTCACTTCTATGGTACATTCTTGTTTATTGGCTTTTTTAGGCCCCTTAGGATTTTCCATACTCGTTTTTGTGATCCGTACATATCATGTTTTATGTCTGTGCTGAGTTTTAGCCAGTATTCATTCTTTAGTTCGCGAATTCTGGTGTTTGCCTGGTTTTGAATTATAACGTAGTTTCCGTATGCTTCTCTTGCCTTCTTACTTTTTGATTCTAAGAAAGTTTTTTTTATCCGTAATCTTTTTAACTTTTACAGTAAACCATGGTTTGGTGTTCGGTTGTGCCTTTATGTTTAGTCTTTTCTTTCCAGTGGTTTCTTCGGTTGCTTTACTGATATTGGTTTTCAATGTGTTCCAGCTACTTTCGACGTTATTTTCACCTATTGGATTGTTTGCAATATGTTGGTGCAAACAGTTTACGTATAATTATCTCGTACTTTGGTCAAAAACTGAGTTATGATCTAAACTATGTTTGCTGATGTTAAACTTCTTGTATCTAAGATCTGTTCAGAGCGTATGGCGCTGTTGGTAATTATATAGTCAATTACCAATTTGTCGTCACGGTTATCTATGAACATGTATCTGTGCTGTGATTTGTGTTTAAAGAAGATGTTATTGATACTGAGTTCATTAAGAGCGCAAAACTCGGTTAGCATCTCTCCTCAGTAGTTTAGGACTTCTTCGTTGAAAGTTTGTTTGACGCCGTCTACTATTTCATTACCCACTCTAGAGTTTAGGTCTCCTAGAAAGATTACTCTTTCACTGTTAGGGATTTGTTCTATTTGAAGTTATAATTGTTCGTAAAATTCTATGGCTGCTTGTTCAAGTTTACTGGCGTCCGGGGCATGTACTGATATTATGTGTAGTGGTTTATTACTCAGGATGATTTTTACTGTTCGTATTCGGTCATTAATATATTCAATGCTATCGATGTTCTGTTCGTATTGGTCATGAATAAGTATGTCTACTCCTGAGTTAACTCCTTCTGTTTTGTCACGTCCGCTGTAGATCAAGATGTAGTTTTAATATCTTGATGTGCCTCTGCCTTTTTTCCTAGATTTTGATATGACGCAAAGATCAGTTTTTTTTTTTATTATCCAGTTTTAGTATGATCTCTTGGTCTTTCTTGTTGAGCGATTTATCGTCCCAGCAGGCTAATCTTAACTGGTGTTTTTTCTATTTTCTTTTTTCTTTTGTTTCGCATTTGTCGTCAACGTGGTTGTCTGTCCGGTATCCAAGGCATTGTTTTTAGTGCTGTGAGCGTTTTCTGACTTGGCTTCACCTGCGAACCCTCCTCCTTTACCCGGGCTTGGGACCGTCAACAGCATCCACTGAGCTACTCTTTACCGTAAAATCAACAGAACAAACATATTTGAAGACGTTGCTGATATAAATTCCGTCGTTCAAGAGCAAATTGTAGACTGATCACAATAAAATATAAAAATACGGACACACAAGCAGATTTCTTATGTTATATTTTGTTACACAAGGTGACTGTAGTAATGTAGTGCGAGAAAAAAGGAAGTCGCTGGTTTTGGTATAATTGTGTATTTTCGTCCCTTGTCTTTTGGTGGTCCTGTCGCCCTAAATGGATCTTGGAGTTGTCGTAGATCACCCTTTCCCCGTTGCAGTTTGGATTTACCCTACTTTTGGGGATTCGTAGGCACCAGGTTGTAGGATCGCTTCCGTCCCAGTGCTGCCCGTCGCACTTTTAAATTCCAGGGCATCCCTCATATCTTCTTGTGTTAAACACAACCAGCTATTTAACCTCACTTATTAATTCTTGTTTTAGACGTAAGGCGGCAAACTAACAAAAATCAAGTCAACAGCAACAGCAGAATTTTAAACACTGAAAACAATTAAACATAATTTCTTCACGCAGTAACGATAATGAAATCATGTTGAACTTTTTTTAAGTGACCTAATAAGGAAATTATCGTGCTAAATATAACAAGTCCAAAGAACTTAATATCGATGGAACCACAAAAGCAGGCTGTCTTACAACATTTAAAGAAGTTTTCTAATCAGAGAAGAAAACTGAGTATTAAGCCTTCTTGAACAAAAACAAAGTTTAAATGTTTTTAGATTAAAAATCTGCACTAAATGACTGTTAATGTTAAGACTGAAAATGAAATCTCAATAAGTTTATGGAGTTAAACACAAATCGTAGGTAATGAACTATATATTATTATTTTATCTGCAGTTGGTCTAGTTTACTTTTGGCGTAAATTTCAGTTCTGCATTTATTGTATACTATTTAAAAAAAGGTAATCTCGAATTTAGATATTATTTTATCGTTTTTTATTCTTATTAATTAATAGTATTATGTTAATATTCTTTCTTATATTCAAGATATGGTTTTTTAATTAATTATGATTAATATTGCACATTTGAACGTCAGATCTTTGTTGCCGAAAGTCCATTTACTAAAGGTGCTTATTGCTGATCTTAAACTAGATATATTGACTATTTCTGAAACATTGATTAATAAAAACACTTCTCTAGATGATGTTAAGATTGAAGGTTATACCTTCCTGAAACGTGATAGATTTGGTAGAGGTGGCGGAGTGGGAATTTACGTTCGCAGCACTATAAGATTTTCGGTTATAGATACTACTACTGACATAGAACAACTATGGATTGTCATTTACTTGCAAAATTGTAAGATTGTTGTTGCATCAGTCTATAGAGCACCACACTTTGACTATAAATTATTTTTAAATGAGATTGAAAATTTATATTCTTTGTGTTTACCTTTAACTGATAAAATTTTTTGTCTCGGTGATTTTAATATAGATTTGCTTGATTATGAAGGTACTCCTACAACGTTCTTTCATGCCTTTTGTAACTCTTTAGGACTTACTTAAATTATAAGCCAATCAACCAGGCTAACGAGATCTACGACAACACTTCTTGATCTAATACTTGTGTCGGATGCGGATACAGTAAAGGACTCAGGTATAATCTCCTGTTGTTTTTCAGACCATGACATGGTGTTTTGTACTCTCGCAATTCAAGGTTCAAAGAAACAAAAATTTGCTCATTCATATAGAAACTTTAATGCAATTGATATCGACTCGTTTCAAAATGATCTTAAATTAATTCCTTTTCAAAATATCTTTACATTAAATAATATTAACGATAAAATTGATTTCTTTAACACATATATTACACGATTATTTGATAAACATGCTCCAGTTGTTACGCGTAAATTCACTAAACATGCTGCACTGCGGATAACCGACAACATCAAATTGCTAATGTCACTTAGAGATAAAGCTAAAGCAAGATACAGGAAAACTAAATTAATAGGACATTGGAATTACTACAAAGAACTTAGAAACTTCGCAACAAATGCAATTCAAAATGAAAAAAGAGCATATTTTAATTACGTTTCGGCCAGAAGCAACAATAGGGAACTGTGGAAAAAACTGAAACATTTAGGTATTGGTAGCAATGAGCAAGTTCAGATTCCTTCGACTTTAAGTAATGTTAATGAAATTAATGATTATTTTGTAAACTGTATTTCAGTTATTGATAATACTAATTCACCAGAATCTTTACGTTTTAATGACGAAGGTACTGATATTAAATTGACTTTCAATGCTGTAAATTGTGATATTGTAAATAAACTTATTGGTGATATTACTTCAAATGCAACTGGCTATGATAAAATTAACATAAAAATGATTAAGTTATGTTGTCCTTATATTTTACCGTATGTTACTCATATAGTAAACCATTGTATAGTTCACAGCACTTATCCTAGTCAGTGGAAACATGCTATCATTAAACCTATACCTAAAGTAAAAAATCCCATTGAATTTAAAGATCTTAGACCAATAAGTTTACTTCCCGTGCTTTCCAAATTGTTCGAAAAAATTATATTCACTCAATTATCGTGTTACCTTAATGAACACAATATCTTACCAGAGGTTCAATCGAGGTTTAGGGTTCGTTATAGCTGCACGACTGCTTTACTAAAAGTTTCTGACGACATTTTGACGTCTGTAGATAATGGAAAAATTACTATGGAGAATAGACGTATGTTTTTATCACAATATAATAAAGTACAAGCATCCACCCTATTTATTTATATACGAAGGTGGTCTGAAAAGTTTCCGACCTAACAAAGATACAAGACATTTTTTCTGAAAATTTTTTTTTATTTTTCAACATAGTCTCCTTGTAACTCTACACACTTCTCCCAGCGATGCTCACATCTCTGTAACCCGTCCAAATAGAACTCGGCATTTTTCTCTGCAAAATAATTGTTCACGAAGGTGATTGCCTCTTCATTTGACGAAAATCTTTGTCCTCCGAGCGCAATTTTTAGATGAGGGAACAAAAAGAAGTCGCTTGGGGCTAGATCAGGTGAGTAAGGCGGATGGTCAAGCAGTTCAAACCGTAATTCGTGGATTTTCGCCATGGCAACCGCTGAGGTGTGAGACAATGCGTTGTCTTGGTGAAACAGGATTTTCTTTTTCTGCAAATGTGGCCATTTTTTTGCAAGTTCTGCCTTCAGCTTGTCAAGTAATGATGCATAGTATGCTCCTGTAATGGTTTTTCCTTTTTGAAGATAATCGATTACAATAACTCCATGACTATCCCAAAAAACAGTCGCCATCACTGTCCCAGCCGAAAAAACAGTTTTTGCTTTTTTTGGAGCCGGTTCCCCCTTTGCAGTCCACTGTTTGGACTGTATTTTTGTTTCGGGCGTATAATGGTGTATCCAAGTTTCATCTACAGTAATTAATCGGCGCCAAAACTCGGATTTATTTCGCCTAAACTGCGCCAAAAGAGCGTTGGAAATATTCATTCGAACACGTTTTTGGTCTAACGTGAGCAAACGCGGCACCCAACGCGCGGACAGCTTTCTCATGCCTAAATGTTGATTTAATATGTGACAAACACGTTCTTTTGACATGTTCATAACCTCTGCTATCTCTCTCACTTTAATTCGGCGGTCGTCTAGCACCATTTGGTGAACTTTGGCGATGTTTTCGTCGGTAGTTGCAGTTTTTGGACGTCCCGAACGTTCATCGTCTCCCAAGCTCTTACGGCCACGTTTAAATTCAGCAGCCCAAAATTTCACTGTGGTAAATGATGGTGCAGAGTCCCCATACACAGAATCCAACTCATCTTTTATTTGCGAAGGCGTATTGCCTTTCAAAAACAAATATTTAATGACAGCTCGATACTCGATTTTGTCCATTTTCACAAAAAAACTCACATCAACTCACTCAAACGACTGTTACATAAAAACTGCGCGTCCAAAATGGCTGAAACTTTGGTGAGTAACTGTCAACAGATGAACAACGAAATTCAGTAGCTTTTATTTACGAGTGCTGCCATCTTCACGTTGAGGTCGGAAACTTTTCAGACCACCCTCGTACATCACGATTAGCCCGATCAAAGCACTGAGTATTAAGAATAAAAATATTAAGATTATTTGTCTCGTTCCATAATCTTTGTTTACTTTGCGATACTCAACTACAATGTGCCAAATTTCTTTTTAGAGGATTTTATCGTTTTAATTAGCTGAACGTATTTATATAGAAAAATTGATCTATCATAGACTTTAGTTTCATGATTTGTTTTTATGCGTTTTACCTGATCTATGAAAAATATATAAGTATCGTTGGCATAACTATAGTATGAACATTTGTTTTTTTTCTTTTGAATATTTAATTATGAGACGTTTATAATATCCAAGTTCAATAACGGTGATCATTTATTTTCACCCGTGCTTGCTTTTTGAATCTTACAAACGAGCTTGATACCTTTAATATAACATGAAAATAGTTCCCAGAACTACTACTATATGTATGAATTCTATTTATTTGGAGAATTCCAAGTATAGAAGTTCGATTTTATCTAATATTGCTTAGTTTCTAAAAGTAATCCCAAACGAATATAAACTCGGAAATGTTACGTATCTCGTTCATATCTAACTAAGCTTTAAAACGATAGAGAATCTGACATAACTAAATGATGGATTACAGCAAAGAACCAATAACAGTCTTATAATAAATGAATCGAATTTAGAAATATTACAAATGTAATGGTAGTACATTCTAAAATAAAATAGGAAATGGATTTCTTTCTAAAAAGTAAATTTTTTAAACAACGAAGAAAATTAATCTTAATAGCATTCCAAATCCAATTTTGTTATTAATTTATTATACATTCCTGTGCTTAACTAAATGCGGAATAACAATTGTAAGACAGGAGAGCAACCCACTAAACTAATATTAAATCCATTTAATGAACTAACTTTACCCATTAGCATACCTGAACTTTACTATTAGCTTACTGTAAATGCAATTAATTAACTCTACTTAGTTTATCCTGAATGGCAGGTATTGTTAATCGAGCCTACAATGTTAAGACGAAGTTTCTGCATTGTTATTTTTCTTAAGGTTCCCGTTTATACAACTGTAAATTATAAAAAGCACGCACTATTTATATTCTATTAATAATAATTATTGTAAAATTAATTTTGTTTTATTGTTTCAGGGACTAATATATTATGTAACGGAAAGAATATTCCAAATCCAACCAAGACTGAAAAGTAAACTGACATAAAGCTGGCAGCAGATAGGTACGCAAAGGTAAATAAAACAAGTTCAAACTTTCTTTTTTTAATTTTTGTCATTAAGACACAAACTAATTGAGTCTTGAGTTCACTTTTAACACTTGTTTTAAAGGTTATTTACTAACAGTCATAATTAATAAAAAAGTAACTTATTCTTCGTTTCTTTTTAGCTGCTGTTAGAAGAGATGGAGGTTCTACGTCACTTAGTACATTCACTTTCGAATTCACTTGCACTCTCCGACTTTAGAGAATTGCAATTTGTGTTAGTAGAACGAACCCATGCAATGTACAGAAATATAAAAGTTCAAAAATGCAAGTACCAAAAAAGCAGAAGAAAAGATTAGTGTTCGATTTTAACGAGGGTAGGTATGTATCGTGACATCATTTTGCTGCTTAACAACGAGTTTGAAAGTTTAAAAAAAATAACTAAAAATAAACTTCCTCAAAACAATGTGTCGTTTTGACAATGATTACAGCTATAATCTGTTTGAAATTATAAAATATCAGGGCAGGATTTAATTTTGCCAGGTCAGCAACACTTTGAAAAAAATATAAATTTTTAAAATGTAAAACACGTTGACAGTTTGTATTATTGTAGTTGTTTACCTGACTTCAAGGTTTCTTTTTTTTTACTGAAGTGAAACGGCTGTAAAATTTGGATTTTTGTTTTGTTATTGCTGTTCTTAGGATATTGATTGCCAATTGTCACACCGATTGGCCAATCTGGTTACATACAGTGTGGGATTAAAGTATGGAATATTAAAGAAAAAGCGAACTCAACATGTTTTTTTCAAAACGCTGAGACAGGTCGATTTTAGTTATTAAAAATACACATTAATGCGTGCGATTCACCTTCCGACTTTCATTTGTCTTTTAGTTATAACGTCATCACAAAAAAATTTAAATGACAATATAGAATTTTAGTAGTGGAATCCGATAGTGATTTTTTTTCCCTTTATGATCAAGCAAATAAATCCTAAGGTTGCATAACCAAAATTCTGAAAAAAATCGAGCTGAACATTTAATGTTGATATTATCGTATTTCGTGATTTAGTAGAATATTATTAGTATTTTACAATAAACTACAATAATTATGTCAAGAGCCTTGAAGATTGACAAAATGCTCGTATGAAACAGTTTGCTAGATTTAAAATTTTTTATTTTGATTATTCAGTATGCTGCAAAGGTTGTAAGATAAAAACGAAAGGTACTTCAACAAGCAATTTACGTTCCGTTCATGGTTTAAATTATTTGTTATCTTGGATAATACTAACATTTAATCTAATTTTATGTTGTAGTATTTTAATATTATAATTTAAAATCATTTCCTATTAAATGCGATATCAACATTAAACGTTCAGCTCAATTTGGCTAAAATTTATTTTTTTTAAATATAAATGGGCTTTTCCCCCTTGTGTTGAATGTAATTTGGGTTGCCTATACCGAGTTTTTATTTGCTATCAGAGAGAACTTGACTTGGAGGTCAAGAGAGAAAAGTGGGAGTCTTGTATTTGATGAAAGACACTAGAAGAGTGATCAAGCAGCTGTGATCCTAATTGAATTGTCTAAGGTAAAAAAGGCGTGTCTCAAAAACCGATTAGTAACTTTGGTACGGTATTTAATTGAACTTTCCTTCCTATCGACTGTCTCTGGTTTTTTCTGCGAACTTTTTAGATCCACCTTTCAAGGTAAAAACATAAATTTATGTAAGACTTCTAATGAAGTTATACTAAATTCCATTAATAAGTGAAATTTTAAAATTGGTCCTTTATTAAGTTAATATTTCTGTTAAGCAAGCTAGGGATTTGCTGTTTGTGTAGTCGAGGAAAATCTGCGTGCAGACATCCTACGGCCCGTACCGTAGGGTAGTGTGCGGTTGGCGACCCATTACAAACCCCTATCCACTTTCCGATGGTTACCCTCCATTCTGGGACCGCGCGAGCATTACTTCGGAGCGTAGTCGGATAGGATGGAGGATGCTGCGCACCCGATGTATGTGTTCGGTTTTATGCCGGTTTTATTCCGGTCGTTTGTCTCTACTTGTCAACAACATCTATACGAGTTCTTTTTTATTGCCTTTCTCTTTCTTGCTCTATTCTAGCCTTCATGACTTTGGTTAAAAAATTAGTGATAGATCCTTATTTTTCTTCATGTTCTAACATTTAAGCCACCATATTTCCAGGAGTGAGCTCTTCCCCCGAAGGTGATTTTGAGTTGTGCTTTTCCTGCACTAAACTTGTTGCAATGAAATATTGCGTGTTCTGCGTCGTCAGTGTCGTATCTGCAGAATCTACACTCGTCTGTTTCTGCCTTCTTTATTGCTCTCAGGTACACACCGAAACTACCGTGGCCAGTTAGCACCTGGGTAACGTGATAGTTTCTGGATCCCGTGTGCGGGCCTCCTATATTTGGCATCAGCCTATTGATTCCCATTGCTTGACGGTCAGCTTTATCAACAATATATTGGATGTGCTGCCTGTAGCTTAGATTTTTATCTAGTATCACCCCCAGATAGTTTAGGGTGCTTTTTATTTTCACTCTTACCTCTTAATACTAGATTTATATTCTCCGCTGAAAAGCACGGACTCCGTTTTCTCCGGCGCCAATTACAGTTTGTTTCCTGTCATCCATCTGTCTATTTGTTGGAGCGTATTATTTGCAATACACTCCAACTCTCTTTCCTTCTTAGCCACCACTACCATTGCCAAGTCGTCTGCAAAGGCGAAGAGGGTAACGCCATCAGGTACTGGAACTCTCACCATACCATCGTAAAGGAAGTTCCATAATAGCGGTTCAAGAACCGATCCTTGCAGAACTCTGCACGTCATCTTTTTCATTTTCTTGTTTCCTTCGGTATCTTCTGTAATAATACTTTTATCGCTTAGATAGCTTTTGATCACCTTGGTCAAATTGTTTCTTATATTTCTTCTTTCTAATTTTTTTATTATTCCCTGCCAGCTTGCAGTGTTGAACCCAGTCTTTACATCTAGCGTAACTAGTATATGCTTAGTTTCCTGGTGTTTTGGGTTCCTGCCCTAGTCGCTTTGACGATACTGGTTACGTTTCTTACGGCGTCCGTCGCTGCTCTTCCTTTACGGAAGCTGTATTGCCTCGAGTCAACGTCTCCCTTGTTTTCCACTTCCAGTTTACCTATTGCATCCAGTAGGCAAATCGGCCGTACGTAACTTTTTTACGCGTTTTTTCTAGGTTTAGGAACTAAAGGTACTCTCGCTACTTTCTATTGGCGAGGAAACATTCCCTCCCCTAATAGTTTATTAAATATGTCTTTTAGCAGGCCCGGCTTCTTTTAGATGATAATTTTTATTACTTCTGGGGGGATAACATCCGGTCCGGAAGCTTTTTTATTTCTTATTTCTGTTTTGACTGTTTCTAATTCTTCAATTTGCACTGGTTTAATGTCGTCCCCTTCTGATTGGGTCCAGGCTTGTTCTACTTGAGTGGGGAAAAATTCGTCGCAGATCGCCCGCATTTTTTCCAGAGATATGTTGGTTCTGCTACTTTTTGTTTTGATGTGCCTCGTAACTATTTTATATCCTCTACCCCATCCGTCGTTGTCAATTTCTTTGCAGAGTCTTTCCCAATGCGTTTCTTTGGATTTTTCAATTTCCCTTTTGAGTTTATTCCTGGCTTGTCGATATTCTTCTTCCACTTCTTCGGTTTCTAGGTTTACATGCTCTTCCCTTCCTTCGCGGTTCGTGCCCATTTTTTTCTAATTCTTGTAAGTTTTCTTCTGGTATAAAAACACAGTTTCCTGGTGTCGACGATTTGCTTGTTCCACCAATATACCTCTTTCCGCCTTCCCTTCTTGGGTTTTTTTAGGGCATCTTGACGTATCATCTGAAGAAGTTCCCCCAATTCTTCCGGGTTTGTAAGTCTGTTGAGATTTATTCTTCTACTGAGAGAGTCGACCACTCTTCTTTCATCGGCTTCTTTATACCTCCATGCCGTAGTTTTTGTTGGACTTTAGTTTAGCTCAGTCTTTCTTATCTCTATCATTGTTTCCTCCTCATCAACGTACATGCATGGCTCTGTTGGCCGACATGATATCTACTATTTATTTTTTTTTCCCATTTCGAATATTGGTACTTTCTCATCGTTACAGATGATTAAATTATGTACTATGGCCCATTCTGCTAGTATTGGCCCTCTTATGTAGTTTCTTTTGTCATTCCACTCGTGGAAATGTGCGTTAAAATTCCCCGAGATCAGGACAGGCCCTTGTTTCTGGGTTATGAAATCCCCTAGTTTGTTAAGGTTTGTAGACTGGGCAGGCCAACTTGTTTGCCTTATGGCCCTGTTTGTTACATACGTAACAGAAGTGCGTCTCACTTTTACAGTCCCTGGCCAGGTGGGTCTCCGAGTGGCAGTTCAGGCATTTGTCGGTCATTAGTTGTTTTTCTTTGCATCCACTGGCAAAATGTCCGTACCTGTAGCATTCGTAGCACTTTACAGGTACTAGCCTTTCCAGGACTCTGCATCCTATTTTAATTTTACCCGTTTGCAGGATTCTATTTGCCTTCGCTATGGGTGCATTTATTTTGGAATACTTCTGCCCCCTGCTGGTGGCTTTATCCTTGATTGCCACTTTGATATCTTTTCTTTCTATAGACGTCCATAGTTCTTTTTGTATGTGATACATTACATCTTCTTCGGTGATTGTGTCTTCTGATTCATTATCATTAGATCTTTGCTCTGTTGTATAGTTTCTACTGTTAACTTGTGCTTCAGTTTTTCCTCGACTTCTAGTTGTAGTTGTGCGCTGGTTGCCCTTTTCCTGTTTGTGTATTTTATTTCGACATGTCCTTCTTTGGTTTTACTGATACTATTGACCCGCACTTTTAATTGTTCTATATCGATGTTTTTTTTCATGTTTCTCAATATGTCGGCGTATGTTTTTCATTTCCTTTGGATTTCACGACGATTTTGTCTTGTCGGTTTCTTCCTTCCTGGACATTCTGGTTGTACCTTAGACTTGTACCGTCTACTTCTCTTAGGAAGCTAGGGTTAAGGAAGCTTAAGCTACTAAAATTTAAAATTATTAGCAATTGTTTCATTTCAAGTCTAGAATCAAATTAATTTTTATTGTTGTCAGAATTCAATTCCATTTTCCATACTTAGTGAGTTGAGCCGTGCCAACCAAAATTCTTTACAAGCATGCTGTTTGAACTGAAGACTCGTTTCATAAGAACCTTGTCATCTTTTACGTTAGTAGGATTTGAAGACGTTGGCGGCATTTGCTACACCAAGAATCCTACTATAAGTTATATTCTTTTTTCCGAACATCAGACATCCATGACCTAGCCGAGCAGCTGAGGCCTGTCATTTGCCTTTAGTGAATAATAATAAAAACGCTTCATCAGCGGCTTTCCTAAATTTGTTCCTGACAGTACAAAAGTCGTGCATGTACACTTTCTAGTTTTAAACACTTCAAGGTTTATGAGAAATAAAGAATTGATCGTGGAAAAATAACACAATACGTTATGTAGTTCTGCAATTTATTATTGCAGATCTGCCTTTATTACAAGCATAACAATTCACTGCAACTATCTATCTGCACCACTTCAAGTTTCTAAGTAATTTTTTTTTATTTTTTAGGGAAGTGTGCAGAAAAGGATTGAAAGGAATGCAAACGATAAAGGAACGACTGAATGTATTCGTGATCGCTAACATCACAAGGAGTAGTTAAAACCGTTGAAGGAGAGAAAGAATTCATATAAATATGTGGTCACCATGATAAAGAGTCATTAAAGATCATTAAAAGTATCTATGTCTTAATAAATTTATTAAGTACTTATACATAAAATAGCTTAGCTTATACCAATAATGTCTTACTAATTCAGGAGGACAAAAGAAACTTTATATCAGATTTGTACAATGATTGAAAGAAATAAGGAAAATGTTAATGCTTTTTCTTTCATGTCTATTAGTTGTAACTTGCATATTATTTATATTTAAATCACAATAAAATCTTATTGTGTATACTTTGCATGTTTTTATTATTTTTCTCTATAAAACTTAAAAAAAGATAAAAATAATAATAATTTAGTTAACAATAAGATATTCAGGTTATTGCATAAACTCGTCCACTTTCTAGATTAGATTAGTACTAAAATTATAGTTTACACCTCACGTTCTGTTTTAATGGCATGTGGATTACTTTAAGCGGATGTGGCACAAGATAACAACTTCCTGCTTCATAATTAAACGATGACCACAGTTGGACAGAAGTTATCTCTGGTAGAATATTATCCAAAACAACAAACAAGTTTATAAATACTTTCCAACCCTTATCATACGAGTTTTCAACAACATTTAGGTATTATTACAACTACAATGTTATTAATACGAATGGTATAAAACCTAATTTCTGTATCTCTCAAACTGAATTACAATTATAATTAGTTAGTTAGTCGGTAAAGTTCAAGCTAACCTTTGCTACAAAAACAATTCGTGATAGATATATAAAAGATACTTATTACCTACTCCGCTTAACTGGTTTATTAATTTCCGCTGACTAGTAAATTAAATTGAGCAATAATACTTTGTTGGATCGAGCTTTCATACCATAGCTTGTCAGTACAAAATTATCTCTATTCTGGCTCTGAACTTTTAAAGAATCCTTGATCTAAAATGCCTTGAAAACGCATTTTGAAAGCACGATGGCGACCCAACATCATCAACAGACTACCGGTAAAACACAAGCTATCGGGAATCTGCCCGCCTTAAATGAAGACCCACAATCGACCCGTAGCAGGAAAATCAACAAACTTCAACGTTTTAATTGCGATGGGCTAATAACGGAATAGAAGTATCATTCTTACGTTAAGTAGAGTGCTATATTTAGGAAATTACAATTTCCAAGGTAAATTGGAAAACGTCTGCATGCTGTAATAAACAAAATTTGCAATTTATATCTGTTCTTGCACAAATCAATTTATTATTTTATTTATTTGTTATTTATTAAATTATTGTAACGGACAGAAAAAATATCTTAATTTTTTATTGGTAGGGTTAAAGTTTAGAATAATTATTTATTACAGTTTCAATTTTTTTTTATTTCTTCATAAAGGAAAGAAGACATGTTTGTTCAAAATGAAATAACATTATTATTATTATTATATTATTTATTCATTATCTGCTCTTGGTTTAACTTAGTTTTACGTCTTTACGTTTTCACAACTCATCTAATTTACATATGTTTAATTTTAAAGTCAAAAATAAACAAACTCTTTCAAAGTTTTATTAACAATATTATAAAATAAACGTTTTAAAGATATATCAGCAACAGTTGCTAGCTCAGTTGTCTAAAATAAGAACTAGAAACCAAGAGATATCGAGTTTAAGTTCCGATGGGTTCTTCTGAACGAGGATAAATATTGGTAGGGAAGGAAACTATATAATTTGAGTTTTTAAAAACACGTTCTTTCATTTCAGCTTTTGCTACACTTTATTTATTGAGCTATCTACCAATTGCTACCACCATTAATTCTGAAGTTCATAGAGGAATATTAAAATATGCAGTCGGCAAAAATTAAGTGTGAAGAGTGAAGTGTTAATATGAACCGCCCTTTTTACATTAGTCATGCACCAAAACATAAATGAAGATTTAGTTTGTTGTCGTCGATCTTGGCTGCCGTTGACTCTACCTTATATCATTAAAGCTAATATTGGGATCAACAGCCGCTGATAAGATCAGATTTGTTTATCTGTTTGTTAGCTAGACTCGTAAGTTGAACACTCTATGGCAATTAAAAGTTTGAAAAATAATAAATATTTTGGGTTTGTCAAAGTATAATAAACTAGCCCTGTATACACCGAGTTAGGCTACACCATACAAGTTTTCATCTACGCCTATCTTGCCAATCATTTTCCTTAATTTGTCTGTCCTGCAAGGTTTGTCTGACACCATCATTTCACGAGAGTCTCGGTTGGCCTCTTTTTCTTCGTTGAGGTGGTGTCCAGTGCCATATTTTTGAGGACCATCTTTCGTCGGGCATTCGTCTTAAGTGTCCATACCATGCTAAGTGCTTACTCTTTATAGTATCTAGAATATCTATCGTGACTTCCATTTGTTGTTTCGTTTCTAACTTTATCAGTTTTTGTCAAACCAGAAATCCATTTCCATGGCTTTGAGTCTTCCTTCATCTCTCTTTGATATCTTCCACATCTCCGTCCCATATAGTGTTATACTTTCTACAATAGATTTGTATAGCCTTCTCTTTGTATTTTTTGTGATAGTTTTGTTCCATAAAACAGGGTGAAGTTGCTTTATTGCTGTTTGTCCTTTTCTTATTCGATGTTTTATTTCTCTGTTACTTCTCCTATTTTGCGAGATGGTGGTTCCTAAATACTTATACTTTTTGCAGCATTTTACAACCGATTCATCTCCCATTTTTAAATCTCTTCCTATTCCTCCAAATACTATATACTCAGTTTCCTGGAAATTTATTTCTAGGCCCCATTTTGTATATTCGTCTTTAAGCTTTCTTACTATGTAACATGCGTCGTCTCCATCTCCTGCAAAGATCACTTGGTCATCAGCAAAGTGCAGAGAGTATAAGGTGTCATCATTTATTTCCACGCTCATTCTTCTACATTTTCTGCTCCAGTCCTGTAGAGCTTGGCTTATGTAAATTTTAAACAATGTGGGCGCCAGACATCACCCTTGTCTCAGATCCTTTGTCACCTCAACCTTCGGTGATAATAAATTTCCTACTTTAACTGACCTGGTATTGTTTATATAAAGTGCTTTGACTGCCCTGGTGTATAAACCATTTACACCTTGTGCTTTCATTGTTTCCCACATTTTTACGAGAGGAACACGATCATAACGTGAGTTTCTAGATTGTGCGCCAACCTTTTGTTTGTAATTTGCCTTATGCTAAAAACGCTATCAATACACGACCTGCCAGCCTTGGAGCCACTTTGTTTTTCGAGATCGATACATTTTACTTCTATCATTTCTTTGAGGCTTTTCCCATACACTCTACCTAAGGAGCCGAGAACTGTGATGCCCCGATATTTTTGCTGCCTTTCTTAAAGATGTTACTAATTATTCCTTTTTTTGAAATCTGATGGTAACGCCTGCCCTTGAAGACAACCATTAAATAGTTTTGCAAGAAGTTCAAATAGCATACTCGGTGCCGCTTTTAGAAGTTCTATGCTGATGGCTCCTGGGTCAGACGCTTTGCCGCCCTTGGAGGTTTTTATTGCCCTCTGAACCTCATCGTATGTAATTAGTTCTACTCGTCGTGCATGTACATCATTTATGTCGTGGTCGTTTTGTTCCTGGAACTCTGTCCGATCTTTTTTTAGTAGCTGTTTGTAGTCTTCTCGTTTGTCCTCAGGCTTTTTACTACCTTCCACGCTTCTTTTCATCTTGCCCTCTCCCCCTATGTAATTATTTATCTCTTCACATTTATTTTCCCAAGATTTGTGTTTTTTCTATTTATTATACTCTGTTTTACTTCTCTACTAATTCTGGTGTACTCTTTTCTGTCTTCGATATCTTGATTGGCTATTTATTTCTTGCCGGCCTCTTTCTTTTTTATAACTTTCGCCTCAAACCCCAACCTGGAAGGCCAGGTATTTTTTGATCGAGGTTTCCTTCCTCTAGCCTTTAGTGAGCCAACACCATACTGCAAGGCAGCAGTTTTTGCCGTACCCTGGCAGGGGCCCTTACCGGATAATATCATCCGGGTCAGAAAAACCTTGATTTTTCGAGGTTGTTACTTCTCCCCCTCCCCCTTTTGACATTGGCAATGGCGGAGGTTTTTTTCCATTATTAGTTACAAAATTATTCCCAGATTACTGTGGCATGTTGTATTGAATGCTCTTAAACTAAACAGTTTGTGAATAATCTGCAGCGCATACGCCGTGAACATTTGTGTACTCCAAGTTGCGAGTTTTTGACTCTATCTATACTGCTGAAACCTTGCTCTTATTGAATCTTTGGCCATATTAAAAAATATTGAAAATAGTTTGGGCTCGTCTCCTGGTGTAGTGGTCTAACTTGCTTACCAGAAGCTAAAAAATGTAATTGATAAAAGCTTGGTCATAGTTTTGCAGAAAGACTTTTCAATATATTCCCTGGAGATGATAAATCTCAAATATCAAATATTGATCTCGGAACATCAGAAATCTCAAATTTTAAATACATGCCAGTAACGTCTTTCGACGTCAAAGGCTCTTTTTCAACATATAATTGTATTTTGACAAATAAAAGGCATAATTTAAGTGCTGAAAATATCGAAAAACTCATTGAATGTCATACTAAAATAAAAAATAGTAAATAAAGTGGAGGCATTTTTTAAATTTATTCTGCCTAAAATGTTTTTGATGCTTCCTAAATTCCTATTTTTAAAAGGTTTATTTGTCTTTATTTGTAATGTTTTTTGTGCCTGAAAATCCCATCTCTAATAATAACAATAAAAATAAAGATAAGTTAGTCAGTAGATTTTAATGATACGGAGTACCACCAGATCTACACAAATAAAACTAGACGAAATTAAAAAAAGAGCAAGAAAAGAAAAGCAAAAGCAACAAAATCAAAGTTTTGAGAACGAAAAAGTAAATGAGGCAACTAATAATACAGAAATAGGAAAATCAAACGTAAAAGATACCATAACACATACCAAATAACAATGGTATTCAAAACAATGTTAACCATGAAGTAAAATCAGAAATATAAATACAAATTCAAATAGCTTCAGAGATAGAGATATCAAGGCCGACGCCTACGATAAAATTTCTTAAGACGCCTTCATATGGTAAGCAGGGTGGTGCGTGATGCCTTAATGTCAGACTGAGTTATACTATTTGTCACTATGCAGCGCTTAGTCACCACGATGCCTATGGCAAATTGTCTCATTTCTTCTTGAGATAATCTGTGGCATGCGCTGACCGTACAAAAAGTACTTATAGAAACTTATAGATATAGATTTTTATAATGTTATCAATCCTGTTTGAAAATTTTGGGAAAAACTCTAAAAATCTATACTCATAGACACTAAATAAACAACAGAAATGTAGAAGAATCTTTAGATAATCCGTGACACTACGCGCTACCCTGATTGTACTACAACAAATACTTCTAGAATTTACAGAATTATAAAGTTACAAATCAAAATTAAAGACTTAGACAGATATTGGTTTTCATAATGTTATTAAACGTCTCAATATTCTAGAAAGAACGCTGGACATTTCGGACAAGACCCTTGGAATCTACTCTTAAACACGCATAGACACTGAACTATCAAAAAAGTTTTAGCTCGATAGTACGAATTACATCATACTATTCAAGACGTAGAAAAGTTTTCAGATCATGGCCGTTTAACGACAGCTTCAGTTGTCTTATTCTCCCCTGTGCAGCGCCTTGTGACGCGACGCCTATGGCAAATTGCCTCATTAACACACGTTTGCGCCGGTCCTGGAACAGTGTAACACAGGCACTCCCCCAAAACTTAAAGAAAACCAAAAGTGTTTACATTTAACGGCTGCTAAGAAGATTATACAGAAAAGACTAAAAAATAAATGTCGTATGCCCTACAGAGCGGTGGTCGTGATACCTTAGAAAGTAACTTCTATAAGGCAAAGAAGCAACAGAAAGGACGGGGGTAAGAAGAAGAAGCCGCAATGGAAAAAGATAATAAAGGAAAGAATGCAAAGGCTAGAAAGGGTTTCCCAGCCAAGCTGACATAGAGCGGTTTTGGAGACACATGTGGTGCTCTAAAGTGTGACATAACGAGTAGGCGAGCTGGATAAAACGAGAGGAAAGAAGAACGCAACGAATATCTTTTATGCAAAACAGTAAGCAAAAGACACAACATCAATAAAGGATCTAAGTGCCATGTTAGAAACATTCAAGTTATTTCGTGCCACCGCCAATGTATTAGAAAAATGCCTAAGTGCCGTCTCAACTTTATGCTAAATTCAATAAATAGGTGATAGATAGATAGATAGTTGTCTATACTGTTTGCCTTGAATATTTCAGAATGAAACAATTAGTATTTAAACCTTTTGGTACGTTACCCCTTCATATATTGAAAAATATAGTAAGTTGGAAAGCGAGCAGGCTAGGTACCATAACTAGTTTCTGGCTAAGAATACTCACTGCTATACATTTTAAGCTGGCTGAGGATGTAACATATTTAACAAATAACTCAGAACAATTTCCATTGTGGTGTACTAAAACTATAATGTTTTTGATACCAGAAAATGATTATTCCCCGAAAACCAGCTATTGGCTCATCATCTGTCTGTTGGTATTTTATAAGATAACCATCCCGATCAGAAATATATAACCACCTGGTACAAAACAAATTATTTTCCATATAGCAAAATGAGTGAGCGAAATGGTGGTGTGGATGCAGGCAGAATCTTCTGTTAAATAAAGAAATAGTCAAGAACAATAAAAAAGACTAAGTATGGCCTGAGTCGATTACAAAAGGGCACACGACAGTGTTTGACATAGCTGAATAGTGCATTTCTGTTCAGAAGCTGTAACGGGAAAAACGTGAGAAAGAGGCCTAATTCCCGTATAAGCCAGAAATCGGAAGATGTTCAGTAATCACTTCAAACAAAAGAGTCAAAAGACTATTGTAAAATTTAAACAACCTATTATGGCCCTAAATTTTCCGGAAAAGGTTTACAGTATAAAAATTCCTTACCTATTGTTTAAAAATTTTATCGTTCTACGATAAATACTCAAAACACTTAGACCAAACAATAAAGTACAAGCAAGTATGTAACATGAAAAACATTTATCTTACGCTAGCCAGGAGAATCCTTGAATTCCAGTAACATTTTACAATTGACAATAGTTAAATCCATAAAATTATCAAACGATAAGAAGGCGTGATTGCATTCACAATAAATCTTGGAAATACTTAAATTTCCACAAAACACACAATTTTAATTTTTAACGGAGAGAATATCATTTTTTTATCAGACACTAATGACGATACGATGATTTCAACAGAGAATACAACAGAGATGCTGAAGTCTTGGTCAAAAGAAAATTCCATAACCTCGCTGTTAAACAGTACGATCCTATTTACTGGACGGCAACTAATTGCGAAATTCATTACTTAGGAATAATCCTTTCTACTTGTGAACTTAGAAATTCAGATTTGACAAGCATGTCGTCATTGTTCTTCAGAACCCACTTCCGAAGAACACTATAAAGCTCACAAAGAACACTTAAAAATTAAATTCAAGGTACGATTTGGTTTTTAACAGGCAAGACAAAAAAAAGACGCTACCGTACCAAAGCCCCAAACACGCGCGGAGTCGATTTAGCGTTCTAAATTCGACTCCCCGAGAAAACGAATCTTCTCTCACACACAAATGACTCAAATTAATCAACGGCAAAAGCCGAATCTACACCACATTATCAAAATGAACATGGACAAACATATAAACAGTGGAAAATTACAAACCCCTATGCGGTGAGCATAATTCAGCCTTTCTTCTGAACATAAAAATGCTGAAGCATAAACAAAATTTCTGTGAACTGATAAACTATAAAAATGTGTAGACGTCTACGAAACAATTTTATATTGAAATAAAACACAAAAAAACTAGTGATCTAAAACTCCACAAGCTTGGAACAAAATATCTTGACAATATAAATAAGTTAGCCAACGTTTCAAGTTAAATAAAATAATGAATTTGCACGAAATGCAAATGCTCAAACAAGATTTAAAGCAGAGTCCGGATATGTACGCAATGTTATAAAATACCATTACAAAGCTATGAACCAGTGGAAGACAAGACTGATACTTAAAACACCAGAAAAACATCACAACAAATACGATTAACATAAAAAGAATTTTGTTCGTGCTTAATGCTTTTCCTGATGAAATAAATAAAAGTAACATGAAATAGAAATCTTTGAGCTCAGAAAATGCTTTATAAATATGTTAAGGTAGAGGAATAAAGAATAAGCTACTGCATCCTAGAGCAGATGTAGACCACCTATAGTATATGCCTAGAAGCAAACAGAAAGCGTATATAAAAATGACTAGGCATTTTGCCCAAACAAGTCAAAAGAATAAAAAAGTGTTTGACTACAGATAACGTTTAGTGGTAGAACAGAGAGCAGTAAAGACAAGTTAAAAATTGACTAGAACTACAAAGAAATAGAAATTATTAAGATAGAGGTAAAAAAAGAAACTTTGGAAGAGCTAAAGCAAACGAACAATTGCGTGCGTAATACTTAACAAAAAATAGCATCAGAAGGGTAATAATTGTAACGGGAAAAACCGGAAAAAGAGGCCTAATTTCGGAAGGTGTTCAATCCCGTAGCTCGAAGCCGAAGACGGGGGGGGGTTTCAATCTAAACTTACCTTTAAGACAAAAGAAACAGCTTTCAGACTTACTAAAATTCTCAAGATAATTCAAAGATGGTAAAAATCCTAAGGGCGCCAGAAGCTGAAGATCAAAATACTATGCCGGGCTTATAAATATTACCACCCTGTACATAGGTACACTCAAATTAGCAGAGAGGACGATAGGTATTTATAACCCTGGACGTACTTACGTAAAAGGTGCTTTCCCAATAGACTTACCCGGGGAAAAGCTATCAGCTTATTTATTGAAAATCTAAACAAATAAACAGCACCTTCTTTATGGCTAGACTGAAAAACTATTATAAAATACACACAAGATAGTTGCGTTAATTAATTTCGTCGGTTAGCAGCACCGACTCCTGCAAGTGGGGTTTCTCCACCTATTGTCTTTAATCATAACAAACTAGCAAAATTATTATCAATTAATTCTATCTTCCTCTTTCCCAAAACTAGCTCACAATCAGTTCACAGGAGATAACAAATCTTGAAAATCTTATAGGTACCAACAAAAACACAATAAAACTAACCAATGTTATACAATATGTTTATTCTTGCCCTGATTGAATGCAAAAAAATGAAAGTGAAACAAAAAAGAAATGTAAATATATCGCTAAACAAACGACATAGGCGACAACAATAATTCAGTATATAACTATGTCCAGAAAGTAAGTTCATTTTCTATTTCCCGCCTTTGCAGCGATGCGATCGCAGTTCCGCGCATGCGCGGCAATGACCTTGTATCGTTACTAAGCGATTGACGCCATTTTGAGTTAGTTATCTGCTGTTATCGTGTCACAGTGCTTGTTTATAATGGCGAAGGTAATTGAAAATTCGGCCGATTGCGAGATTAGATCAGTGATTCGGTTTCTCAATGCGAAAAATTTGAAACCAGTGGACATTCATCAACAGCTCTCTGAGGTGTATGGACAGAATGTAATGAGTTATTCTATGGTTGTGAGATGGGTAATAAAATTCAACAATGGCCGTCTAAACGTGCACGATGAAGGAAGAAGTGGACGTCCAGCATTGGTTAATGATGAACTTGTTCATGCAGTGAATGAAAAAATTAGAGGAAACCGTAAGTTTACGATTTCTCTTCTTTCTATGGAATTTCCCCTAATTTCACGATCCCTTCTTCATGAAATTGTTCATGACAAACTGGGATATCAAAAGCTTTGTGCGCGCTTGGTACTGAAAACTCTTACCGAGGATCACAAGAAAAAACGCCTAGGTGCTGCTCTTGAATTTTTGACTCGTTATCACAATGACGGAGACCATTTCCTTAACAGTATAGTGACTGGGGACGAGACTTGGGTAGCCTATGAGACACATGAGACAAAACGGCAATCGATGGAATGGAGGCACACATCGTCACCAGCAAAGACAACATCGAAGCCGAATTTGACAACCCTGAAAATCATGTGCACAGTGTTTTGGGACAGATGTGGTGTTCTTTTAGTGGACTTTCTACCACGAGACGAAACAATTACCGCTATTGCTTACTGTGATACGCTAAGGAAACTGCGTCGTGCAATTCAGAATAAGCGCCGTGGAAAGCTCACTAGCGGCATTTTGTTGATTCATGACAATGCTCGCCCCCACACTGCAAACCTTACACAGCAACTTTTGACTCAATTTGGATGGGAACAGTTTGACCACCCACCGTATAGTCCGGACGTTGCTCCCAGTGACTTCTTCCTCTTTTTAAGCCTAAAATCAAACCTCGCTGGCAAGAAATTCAATGACGACGATGAGATTAAACAACATGTTGCAACTTGGTTACAGTCACAGGCGTCAACATTTTATGACGAAGGAATACAAAAATTAGTGCCACGCTACGATAAATGCTTACAAAATAATGGTAGCTATGTTGACTAATAGTTTTAAGTCTACAGATATTTTTGCAATAAATTATTTTTCCTAATATATATTTGTTTTATTTTACCAGTAAAAATGAACTTTCTTTCTAGACATTGTATTATCCACATATTCGCATAGCTATGTGCGTTCTAACTTATGAAATCTTTGAATAGAAAATCGATAGAAAATAATAATTTAGAAATTTACAAGGTAATTAACAATAAGAAAAACAAATTCTTACATAAAACTACATAACTTAGTTATTTAAATCAAAGTTACTTAATTTATTTGATACCATATTATCTTCACCTCCTAGAGGTTTTAGGACGAAATGTGGCATAAAATTATTAAAGTTGGTATTAACAAAATAATTATTACAAAATAGAGAGCGAAAAGAAAATACAGAAAAGAAAGAACTTATCTTAATTACAATTCCTTTGGCCTCATCCAGCGCGGCAAAAAAGAGAGCTTCACTCGTAGGGGTTTGGCAGGAAAACCAACCGACAGGCACTTCGATTTGCTAACCAACCTTCATCCCATGACGAAATATGGAGATTGACGTTACACTAGTTCTCCATTCTCCACCATACCACAGGTGTCACACAAACAATGGTCTTTAAGACTTAATAGAATTCTACTATGGCTTCCGTACGTCCAAAGTTGTTAGAAATGAATTCTGACTGACTGAAATCATCGATAATGGTGCACATGGCACCGGCTTTAGAGGTCGTTCAACCTCTCTTAAGCCCGTTGGAATTGGTGGTCCAGAGCGCAGCGTCCGTTATTGGTGGAAGTTGGAAGTCGGAAGTGAAAGTGTTTATCGTTGGGCAAGGCAGTAAAGTAGGCTTGGGAAACGATGTTGATGATGGCGTCGCGGCGGTTCTTGATTTTGTGGATTGTTAATCTGGAGCTGGTTTTCAGGTGAAGTTCTTGGAGTAGGTGAAGTTGACGCGGACGACGAATTGGAGACGTATTGGAGATGGTGCACGAGCGGAACACACGCGAGCTGGCAGTGAGGTATTGGACAATTAATTGTGGAAATGGGTTATTAGGATAATTGAAGGAATTTTAAATTGGGAATAATTAAATGATTGCGGGCTGAGATTGGATATAATGAGTTAGGATTGGTAAGGTAAGGTGGTGGGTGGGGCAGCGGTTTTCTTCAGAACCACAACCCCCCGCAGTTCGCGCTGCGAGAGGATTTGGCGGGAAAGGATGGCGGGAAATGGATGGTGGGAATGGAAGGGGGTTATCCACGGGTGACGGACGGAAGTAGAATTTCGGCAGCTGATGAGTGGTTGCATCCGAGGAGCCTCGGGATCGAATGACAACAGTGGCGGTGGATGTGCTGGGGCCTGCTTCCCCCAGAGCAGGCTTGGCGGACGAGGCTGAGGAAATTGGAGCTCTACCGGGCCTACCACCCCGGACCAAAGGTACAGGACACCGGTAGATGGAGTTGGCTACTCTACCAGCCCTCCCGTTCGGGTGTCGAGTAGCCGTTGGAATTAGCTGCCTACTTTTCAACTTCGGTGCATCACCCGCAGACGGAGACCGGATCGACTGCCTCGCTACGCACTCGAGACCGGACTGCGCGAAATGAATTCAAGAAGTCATGAACTCTTATACAAACAGAGCGCGTCCAGCACGATCCCGAATTACTCTTTCGGTCACAAACTTAGCAAACAAAATTGCTCACACAATAAGAAAGTTACCACGGCTAATATGCCAAACTTAATTAAGAGATCACACAATTTCTATTTCGTCAAGGCAACGTTTTGCTGGACTTTTTACAAGACCTCTTTTGCATAATAAATTTCTCAACACCCAAAAGTTAAAACTACACAGAAAGAACTCGTATTAAGAAGTAGTTTTGTGCGCTTGCTAACGATGTTAACAGGACGAAGATCGAAGGGCAAGTTCGGTCTCGGGGCGCATCGCCTAGCGGCGGCCACCTTATCACGTGACGACTCGAGCTAACACAAACCCCTTTCACACTAACGAAGGGTAAATACATGGGGCCTGCTATTAGGAAGGAGAAAATTTTACAAGCCGACGCGGCGTTGTAAACGGTACTTAAATGTTCGCTCCGCTACAAAGAAGCCGAAATTTCTTAAAATTCCGTCAGCTTCAGCGACAGGAAAAATCCTGTCGAAACATGAATTATAAGGCGGGTGTCAGACAGACTTTCGACCGTCAGCGACCAACCGCTATCGACCAATACCGACAGACCGTTTTTAAAAATCGGTGTCAGACAGAAACGACCGCCACGGTAGTGAGCAGTATAACACCTGATTGTCGTTTTCATACTTATTTACAAAAATGTCTTCGTCGGATTTAGAGGAAGATACGGTGATGTTGTATTATATGTGGAAAAAGAAATGTTACCAAAAACGTAATGTATGGGTTAAGGAATTATGGTATTTCTTAATAGGAATGATAATGGTGAATACTGGAAACTTCATAATATTTTACTGCGGGATCCTATGAAATTTCGAAATTATTACAGAATGACAGAACATTACTTTAACAAGTTATGTGAATATGTTAAACCATTATTTCATGCTGGTCATACTTATTATCGTAAAACTATTTGTTTTGAAGAAAGATTAGCTGTAACTCTACGGTAAGTAAAATATTGCCGATTCCAAGTTTCTCGTCCTTATCGATTTTTTAATTTTTGTTTAGATATTTAGCAACTGGTGAATCATTTTCTTCAGCATCTTATCGATTTTGTATTAGTCACAATGAAATAGGTATAATAGTGGATGAAATGTTACATATTATTCATGAGGCTCTTAACAAGAAGTTCTTGAAATTTTCGGAAAAAAAAGATTTCACAAGAATCGCTGATGGTTATGCAAAAAAAAATAAATTTCCAAACTGTATTGGTGCTTTGGACGGCAAACATGTTCGTATACGCAAACCAGCACATGGAGGATCATTATTTTATAATTATAAATCTTACCACTCTATTGTCTTATTAGCACTGGTTGACGACGGTTATAAATTTTCTGTAATAGATGTTGGAGCATACGGAAGAAGTAGTGATGGGGGGGTTTTTGAAAATTCCAAGTTTGGAAAATTATTGAAAAACAAAGAATTGCAATTACCAGATGATCGTCCGTTAGTGGGAGGTGGAGAACCACTTCCATTTGTCATTGTAGCTGATGAAGCATTCC